>JAACNH010000690.1:40542-112355 GCA_019447015.1 Hymenochirus boettgeri
TCTGTCATAGGAAAAATAAGAAGTTCCTGACTCCTAGGACCCCCTTCAGATACAGGGTGTGCTCCCCTGGTAGTTTTTTAATTAGCCATTTCTGCCCGAAGTGCTTCTTCCTATTGGATAGATCTCAGGCAGTGGTGGCGGCGGAGCTTTGACTATAAATGTGTCTTTTAAAGAGGGACTGGAAAATATAGATTCTATTATAAAAGCTTTAAAGGTTTGTATACACACGTAGGGATATTTCAACTAGAATAAAACATCATCTTACATATGTTAAAAAATTGCTATAAACCAGAAGAAATCCAAGATATTCCGATCTGGGTAGTTAGAAGATTCCCAGCCATAACAATCCCCCATTTAGATAGAGATACAAGTCTAGGAAGGTTAAAGGGGAAGTGGAGGGTTGCAGTTCCCCTAGTATGAGAGAGATCTAATGGACAAGGAAGAAAGGAATTAATTCACCATCAACAATTCTGCTGACTTGACAGAAAAATGAACTTGTCTCAGCTCCTTGTATTGATCGTGGTCCAGGCCAAATTAACCTTATACAGGGTTTTCCAGAGGGATAAAATAATAAATATACAGGAGGGGAATGAAATGGGGACTTTCCTTTACATAGACCGATGGGCTCTTTAATGTTCTGTCTCTATTCCCTACATAGAATATGGTGCAGGGGATTGTGGGAGACATTGATTTTATCCGAAATCCCCAAACACACTGGTTCCATCATTTACATGAATCTCCACTGCACCATACTCACAGTGAGTTATCAGTCTGTAGGGAAAGCAAATTCAATGGGAAAACCTACATGATAACAGAGAGAGCTAGAGAGATACATCTCCAGTTTCCTTTCTATCTGGTACAGAGACACAGAGAAAGGAAGGAAGGAAGATCGATAGACTGATAGATAGATAGATAGATAGATATATAGATGATAGATAGATAGATAGATAGATAGATAGACAGACAGACAGACAGACAGACAGACAGATAGATAGACAGACAGACAGATAGATAGAGAGACAGACAGATAGATAGAGAGAAAGACAGATAGATAGAGAGACAGACAGATAGATAGAGATAGGTAGATGGATGGATGGATGGATGGATGGATGGATAGATAGATAGATGATAGATAGACAGATGGACAGATAGATCGATAGGTTACATATAGATAGATGGATAGATAGATAGATAAATAGATAGGTAGATAGATAGATAGATAATAGATGATAGATGATAGATAGATAGATAGACAGGTGGACAGATAGATAGATTACATATAGATAGATAGATGGATAGATAGATAGATAGATGATGGATAGATAGATAGATAAATAGTTAGAGAGATAGGTAGATGGAGGCTGGATGGATGGATGGATAGATAGATAGATAGATAGATGATAGATAGATAGGCAGATGGACAGATAGATAGATAGATAGATAGATAGATAGATAGATTACATATAGATAGATAGATGGATAGATAGATAGATGATAGATAGATAGATGATAGATAGATAGACAGATGGACAGATAGATTGATAGGTTACATATAGATGGTAGATAGATTGATAGATAGATGATAAATAGATAGATAGACAGATAGACAGATAGATAGAATAGGTAGATAGATAGATAGATAGATAGATAGATAGATAGATAGATAGATAGATAGATAGATAGATAGATAATAGATAGATAGATAGATGATAGATAGATAGATAGATAGATGGATAGATAGATAGATGATAGATAGACAATAGACAGGTAGATAGATGATAGATAGATAGAGATAGATAAATAGATAGATAGATAGATAGACAGTATCTCTTCCCATTCAGCTACCCACAGATTCTCTTCCCAGTTACCTACCCACAGTATCTCTTCCCATTCACCTACCCACAGTCTCTCTTCCCATTCACCTACCCACAGTATTTCTTCCCATTTACCTACCCACAGTATCTCTTCCCATTTACCTACCACAGATCTCTTCCCATTCACCTACCCACAGCATCTCTTCCCATTAACCTACCCACAGTATCTCTTCCATTTACCTACCCACAGTATTTCTTCCCATACCTACCCACAGTATCTCTTCCCATTCACCTACCCACAGTATCTCTTCCCTATTCACCTACCCACAGCTCTCTTCCCCATCACCTACCCACAGCATTCTTCCCATTCAACTACCCACAGTATATCTTCCCATTCACCTACCCACAGTATCTCTTCCCATTTACCTACCCACAGATTATTCCCATTTACCTACCCACCAGTATCTCTTCCCATTAACCTACCCACAGTATCTCTTCCCATTCACCTACCCACAGTATCTCTTCCCATTTACCTACCCACAGTATCTCTTCCCATTCCACCTACCCACAGTATCTCTCCCATTCACCTACCCACAGTATCTTTTCCCATTCACCTACCCACAGTATCTTTTCCATTCACCTACCCACAGTATCTCTTTCCATTCACCTACCCACAGCATCTCTTCCCATTCACCTACCCACAGTATCTCTTCCCATTCACCTACCCACAGTATCTCTTCCCATTTACCTACCCACTACTCTTCCATTACTCCACAGTATCTTTTCCCCATTCAACTCTACCCACAGTCTCTTCCATCACCTAACCCACAGCATCTCTTCCCATTCACCTACACACAGTATCTCTTCCCATTCACCTACCCACAGTATCTCTTCCCATTCACCTACCCACAGTATCTCTTCCCATTCACCTACCCACAGTATCTCTTCCCATTCACCTACCCACAGTATCTTTCCCATTCACCTACCACAGTATCTCTTCCCCATTCACAACCCACAGTATCTCTTCCCATTCACCTACCCACAGTATCTCTTCCCATTCACCTACCCACAGTATCTCTTCCCATTTACCTAACAGTATCTCTTTCCCATTCACCTACCCACAGTATCTCTTCCCATTTACCTACCCACAGTATCTCTTCCCATTCACCCTCCCATACCCACAGTATCTCTCCCCATTCACCTTACCCCACAGTATCTCTTCCCATTCACCTACCCACAGTATCTCTTCCCTATTCACCTACCCACAGTCTCTCTTCCCATTCACCTACCCACAGTATCTCTTCCCATTCACCTACCCACAGCATCTCTTCCCATTCACCTTCCTACTGTGTGATGAACATTCTGAAGTGGGTGGGATTACAACTACCCAACTCTATTCCAGTAGACGTGTTACTGGTGTATTAAATGAAAGAATATGATTAAAATGACACAAACTTGGTTTTGACCTGGAAATTCTTCCAATTGCCCCCAGGAAGGAAATGTCCCCGTCTCGTGTATATATTATATTTGGCTTTATACCTTCAGCCACATTATTGTCGCCCCTGTAGCTATTGGCTCCATGTTTGGGGTCTTGTCTAATAACACAGACCAATGGGAATCGTCTTCACTGTATTACCCCGTGTGGCCAGGTCTCCTGAGTTGGGTTCAGGTGTGTGCACAATATAAATACAAACTGGCCAATCATTCACTTTTTTAGCTGTTCTAGACCTATCGGTGCGAACGAATGGTTACCATAGATACTCGTAGAATAGACATATTTTCACACATGTGATTACTTAGCTCCCATGAAATTTAACACACATTGGGGGTGTTTTGTGTAACCGAACGTGTTTGAAAATGTTGGACGTTGGGAGATTTCTCGTTCCTCGGTTGTCCGCCTTTCATAGGAATAATCCGGTTCATCGATGTGGAAATGCAACATGGAGTTTACTGATAGGGGAGTTGGATTTTCCTAGAGAATGTAAATGAATGAAATTCCAATGACACCGAATCATGTTAATCAGTGTGAACGTCCCTGATCTGCCCCAGGGACATCTGGCAGAAGAAAGTCTAATGGAATCTTCAAAGCAAAGCAACTGGAACTGGAGGCTAAATGGGGTTTGATGATAAAGGGAAGGGCGAATGTTAATGTACGGAGTGTGGAACAGAGCAGAGCTGGAATGGGCTGGATCCCTATCCATACATATCTCTCTATTAAAGGGCAAATAAAGACAACATTTCACCAGTACAGCAATAACCTTTTTACTTAGGAACCAGAAATCATTCAACAAAGTTCTGTTTGCAATTAACCAAAACGTTATATTAGAAACCCAATAACGCTGTCAATCCCTTTATTTCCCAATAGACCTGGATCTAATGTTCTACGTTCAGACGACTTGAAGTTTTCCGCACTGCCGGCGCTTTCCATACCGCCTGCTAAGGAACAATCCCAGTAGGAAGAGGAAAAACAGCAGAATTCCCGTAGCAGGGGGAAAGGAAAGAGCCAATGGGAATAGAGAGGAGATTGTAATGTTTCTAGTATAGAATCTCTACTCGTCTCATTGAGTTTCTGCTCTTTCTATTTCTTCTTTTATTCTTCCGCTTTTTTGGACTGTATCTCCTCCCACGGTTTTCCAGCTAGAGACACGCGGACGGACGGGACACATAGGAGAAGTGTGCTATTACCTAACTAAGGAATCCGTGGAAGAGTTACCACATTATCAGCAATTTCGGGACATTTTTTCCCATTGACTATAATGGATCTAATCCCCAAGCATGAACATTCCGAGGTTTTAGGGTCATGTGATCAAATCCCAACGGTCACTTTCTGTATGAAATGTACCTGGGTCCGAGTCTCCACTAGCTACACACTCAGGGTTATTCAATAAAAGTTCTTATCGTTTAAATTGGTGATAATTTTGCCCCAACCAATCAGATGTTAGCTTCCATTTGAAAGCTAACATCTGATTGGTTGGGGCAAAATTAGCACCATTTTAAATAATAAGAACTTTTATTGAATCTCCCTGCTGCCATCCGCTATTGGTGAATGTTGAGATTTGTAGTTTTCGAACATCTTCAGGGCCACAGGAAAGACATTTCTCTTTTGTGGTCACAAACACAAAAACATACCCCCAACAACACACCGACACAGGTTCACACCTACTGATACACTCTCACAACCCAACCTACCGTTCCATTTCCATGGCAACACTACCTAAACCATCAGAAGAGTTAGTTTTACCAACACAAAAACATACTACTAACACCACAACCATACACAGAATAATACAAACATGTGTGTTTAATCAGAATGGATTATAAAATACTCTCTTTCATTACCACAAATGGAGACAACCAGTTAAAGGGATGTTAGGAAGGACCAGTTAAAGGGATGTTAGGAAGGACCAGTTAAAGGGATGTTAGGATGAACCAGTTAAAGGGATGTTAGGATGAACCAGTTAAAGGGATATTAGGATGAACTAGTTAAAGGGATGTTAGGATGGACAGAATAAAGGGTGTTTATAAAGGTCTGGATAGTAGTTAATATTGATCAATAAGTTATTTTTGACCTTTTCAGACATTTATAAAGTGTCAACGATGTAACATGTTGAGCTATGTATTGTATGCCTTAAAAAATTAAATATCCACTCATCAAAAATAAACCATCTGTTCTAACAGGTACACTGGTCTGAACTGTTATGGTTATATATTTGTTTATTTATGTTATTATGTAGGGAAAATAATAATAAAACCGGTATATATATTCACTCCCCTTTCACCACAGAAAGCGCTCCCACCTTCCTTTAGCAAAAGGAGATACAAAGTATCTTTTTGGGAAATTTTTCTCTTCCTGGGTGAATCCCACTGAGCATGTCTGAAGTCACTGAGATAGGTGAGGGGGCAGTAACTTTCTGTCTGAAAGATTTTGCTCTGTATCTTTGGTAACATATGAAGAAAAGACAAAAGGTACAAGGGAAGAGTCAGAGCACTGTTAGTACTATTAACAAAGGGAAGAAAAGAATTACTGTTGTGCGGATTTCTCTGATGGTTTTGGGAATGGGGCAGGGAGTCTTTAAGGGGAAATTATTAGGTGGAAAAATGACGTGGAGGAAGTACAGTTCGGTAATATCCTATTCTGTATCCAACTATAAAAACACAGCTTAGTGTATTACAATTGTAATAAAGGTTATTTCTTTTGGGTTTGTCAAACCTCCCCAAGACCTCATTATTTAACTCCTACGCTCTTAGTACCTGTCACAAAATCCTTGTAATCAAGGGGAAGCAAATGTAGAAATGGAGAGAGTTTATACCTGAAACAGATTAATTGCACTTTAATAAATTCACGCTGCGTAAATTCATAGTAAACATGTCAAGTCGAATTCCATCGCGGAATTTTAGGTTACTATAGAAACCTTTAAATACAGAAAAGTTGCAGTAAAAGTCATAAAATACAATATTAGATTACGTTATATTACTGGTATATTACTTTGTATATTTATATATATTGTAGAATATTACATTACGTTATATTATAGTATGTTATATTACATTACATTATATCATATTATATTATATTACGTTATATTGTATTAAATTATGTTATATTGCATTACATTATATTATAGTATGTTATATTACATTACATGATATCATATTATATTATATTACGTTATATTGTATTAAATTATGTTATATTGCATTACATTATATTATAGTATGTTATATTACATTACATTAGATCATATTATATTATATTACATTATGTTATATTGTATTAAATTATGTTATATTGCATTACATTATATTATAGTATGTTATATTACATTATATCATATTATGTTATATTACATTACGTTATATTGTATTAAATTATGTTATATTGCATTACATTATATTATATTAGATCATATTATATTATGTATTTACATTACGTTATTATTGTATTAATTATGTTATATTGCATTACATTATATTTAGTAGTGTTAATATAATTACGTTATATTGTATTAATTTATGTTATATTGCATTACATTATATTTATAGTGTTATATTACTTATATCTATATTAATTATTTACATTACGTTATATTGTATTAAATTATGTTATATTGCATTACATTATATTATAGTATGTTATATTACATTATATCATATTATATATTAGTTATTATTACGTTATATTGTTAATTAATGTTATAGAAGCAAATTGATACATTATAATTATAGTTGTTTATTACATTACGTATATTGTATTATATTATGTTATATTACATTACATTTATATATAGTATGTTATATTAACATTATATCATATTATATTATAATTATGTTATAATTACTTCCTTTATATTGTATTATATATTTTAATTACATTACATTATATTATAGTATGTTATATTACATTATATCATATTATATTATATTATGTTATATTACATTACGTTATATTGTATTAAATTATGTTATATTGCATTACATTATATTGGATTATAGTTCCATGGCTGAAGCCAAATACTTTATAAATCATTTAAATTTAACATTAGTATCACCATAGATAGGCATGTTGATTATAAAGTTTCTATAATACTAATTATTATTATTATTTATGTATTTTAATCCCCTGGTACATTGGTTTAATGCGAGATCTGAATTGATTATTCCAACCTTAATTGGGGCCTGAGCTATATTTAAACTTTGATTTTGGTAACCCATAGTTTTAATGGTTGACCCTGTTGTACCGACCAAGGTTATCATTACATCTGACTGGGTTTGGGGTAAGATGTGCAGGACACACTTAGTAGATACATTGAGGGGATACGTATTGGAAATGATCAATCCACATATGCTGTGTCAGTGTAGAGATCAGTCAGATGGAATCATTAGGTACCTTAATCACAATGCAATCATTAGCTTCTTGGTCCCATTGGAATGCCACATGGAAATAGAAAACTGGGAAAATATTAAGGCATCCATCTTTGGTGCTAAATCACTGTCTCATCTTCTGCTGTGATTTTATTTTTACCTTTTTTGTAATTATTGTTTATTGACCCCCGTACGTTAAAGTCCAATTAAAAGCATTTCACTATTCAAACTCATTTTAACACAGACATAGACTGATGTAGACCAAACAGATGCAGGAGCGTTTAATTCCTGTTTGGTCTCGGATATTCGCTCTATATATATTAATTTCTGAGGCTGCTACACTGGTCGTATAATTTTACATTAATTAAAAAATTCATTTCTATCTCCTTCCTCTCCTATTAGGATTTATTAATAAACCTCTAGGGTTTCCTGACACTGTATTAATCCCTGTTTCTGGATCGCAGAGATTTTAATCCGTTTTTAATTTGAGAGTTGGTGGCACTTGAATTTTCTTTAAGGTTTCCTATTAGTTGTCCTAGGGTGCAGCTGTGTAGTTCTCTGAATTAACTTTTTATACCAAGCTTGTCTGATGTTCTGTCTATCTATTTTATGATATGTTACACACAAACAATAACCAATTATATTCTTATAAAGGGTGCTTAATTATGACATCAGTAACTATTGGTGTTTAGCTATGACATCAGTAACTATTGTTGTTTAGCTATGACATCAGTTACTATTGGGGTTTAGCTATGACATCAGTAACTATTGGTGTTAGCTATGACATCAGTTACTATTGGTGTTTAGCTATGATATCAGTAACTATTGGGGTTTAGCTATAACATCAGTAACTATTGGGGTTTAGCTATGACATCAGTTACTATTGGTGTTTAGCTATGATATCAGTAACTATTGGGGTTTAGCTATGAATCAGTAACTATTGGGGTTTAGCTATGACATCAGTTAATATTGGTGTTTAGCTATGACATCGGGTAACTATTGGGGTTTAGCTATAACATCAGTAACTATTGGGGTTTAGCTATGACATCAGTTACTATTGGTGATTAGCCATGACATCAGTAACTATTGGGGTTTAGCTATGACATCAGTAACTATTGGGGTTTAACTATGACATCAGTTAATATTGATGTTTAGCTATGACATCAGTTACTATTGGTGTTTAGCTATGACATCAGTTACTATTGGTGCTTAGCTATTTCATTAATGTCACATGACTTACTGTGTTATTATAGAAATAAGTTCCCCACTACTATAATATAAGGATATTAATCCATGACCTCTATTAATCAGTCTGCAGCCTTGAACACATTTCATCATGTTGAACTTTAATAACATTCCCAACCTTAAAACAAACCAAATTAGACAAATGTTCCCTTTAAAACCAGACTTTGCCGTAATCATAGTTTTTCTTTAGGCTCTACGTTCAGCTGAATGGCGGTCGCCAATTGTAGTGTTTCCATGTATTGCTTCAACAGTGACATTTTGCGTTGGGTCGAAACATCATTTCGTGTGTACCTAGCCTAAGGTTCATATACAAGTGCAATCACATTTCTTAGCCATCAAATTTACCCCACTTGATTAGATACACCTGAAGAGGGTACTCTGCGTTTCTCTGGCAACACACACATATACGTACAAATAGTTTAATAAATAAAAGTTTTAAAATGAACAAAGTAAAAGTGCAGTATTAAAATTCATGTATTAATTAAGTAACTATCCCTGTACACGCAGTCCCAGGGTTACAATCATACAGTACGACTACATACAACTCCTACTTGCAAACGGAGCAAAAGACAAAAGCACAGTGGCGGGGCTAAGAGAACCCGATAATCTTCCAACAACTACCACAATCAGCAGTTTTTAAAACAGATGATGGCACGTATATAAGAAAGGCGCATGTAGAAAGGTGAGCATAGAAAGGAGTGCGTAGAAAGGTGAGCGTAGAAAGGAGCGTGTAGAAAGGTGAGCGTTAAGAAAGGAGTGCGTAGAAAGGAGCGTGTAGAAAGGTGAGTGTAGAAAGGAGTGCGTAGAAAGGTGAGTGTAGAAAGGAGCGTGTAGAAAGGTGAGTGGTAGAGATGTAGAAAGGTGCGTAGACAGGTAGTGTAGAAAGGGCTGTAGAAAGGTGACGTGTGAAAGGTGCACGTAGAAAAGGTAGTTCTAAAGGCGTGTAAAAAAGTGATTGTAGAAAGAGTGCTTAGAAAGGTAGTGTAGAAGGAGCGTGTAGAGTGTGTAAATGTGTAGAGTTGTAGAAAGGTGAGTGTAGAAAGGTAGTGTAAAAGGAGCGTGAGAAAGGTGAGTGTAGAAAGGAGCCGTAGAAAGGTGAGTGTAAAAGGAGCTGTAGAAAGGGTGAGTGTAGAAAGTGCGTAAAAGTGTGTAAAAGGGATGTAAACGGTGAGTGTAGAAAGGAGCGTAAAATTGAGTGTAGAAAGGGTGCACGGAGGGAGTGTCGTAGAAGGAGTCTAAAGGTGAGCGTAGAAAGGAGCGTGTAGAAAGGAGTACGTAGAAAGGTGAGCATAGAAATGACTTTGTAGAAAAGGAGCACGTAGAAAGGTGAGCGTAGAAAGGAGTTCATAGAAAGGTGAGCGTAAAAGGAGCGTGTAGAAAGGAGTCCGTAGAAAGGTGAGCATAGAAAAGGAGCGTGTAGAACGGAGCACGTAGAAAGGTGGAGCGTAGAAAGAAGCACGTAAAAGGTGAGCGTAGAAAGGAGCGTGTAGAAGGAGAGCATAGAAAGGAGCGTGTAGAAAGGTGAGTGTAGAAAGGAGTGCGTAGAAAGGTGAGTGTAGAAAGGAGTACGTAGAAAGGTGAGTGTAGAAAGGTGAGTGTAGAAAGGAGCGTGAGAAAGGTGAGTGTAGAACGGAGCTAGAAAGGTGAGTGTAGAAAGGAGCGTGTAGAAAGGTGAGTGTAGAAAGGAGGAGTGCGTAGAAAGGTGAGTGTAGAAAGGAGCGTGTAGAAAGAGTATAGTGTAGAAGGATGTGCGATCGAAAGGTGATACGAAAGGAGCGTGTAGAACGGTGAGTGTATGAAAGGTGAGCGTCAGAAAGGAGTGTAGAAAGGAGACGTTAGAAAGTGTAGTGTAGACAAGTTGAGCCGTAGAAAGTGTTTAGAAGAGTTAGAAAAGCGTGAAAGGTGTAGAAGGAGTCACGTAGAAAGGGGAGTGTAGAAAGGAGCGTGATAGAAAGGTGAGTAAGGTGAAAGGAGTGCGTAGAAAGGGTAGAAATGTAGACAAGGACGTGTAGAAAGGTGAGTGTAGAAAGGTGAGCGTAGAAAGGTGAGTGTAGAAAGGAGCGTAAGCGTAGAAACAGGTGAGCGTGAGAAAGGATAGCGATGAAGAAAGGTAGATCGTGAAAGGAGAGCATGAGAAAAAGGAGCACGTAGAAAGGTTGAGTAGAAAGGGAGCGGGAGAAAGGAGCACTAGTAAAGTGAGCGTGAGAAGGAGTACGTAGAACAGGTGACGATAGAAAGGAGTGTAGAAAGGAGCACAGTTAGAAAGGTGAGCATAGAAAGGAGTGCGTAGAAAGGTGAGTAAAGGAAATGAGCTTAGTAAGGAAAGACAGTGAGGCACGTAGAAAGGTGAGCATGAAAAGGAGTCAGACATAGAAAGGTGAGCTAGAAAGGAGCGAAAAGTAGTACGTAAGAAAGGTTAGCATGGAAAGGAGCGTGTAGAAAGGAGCAGTAAAAGGTGATCGCGTAGAAAGAAGAGCGTAGAGTGAGCAAGACGTAGAAGGAGGGGAGTGTAGAAAGGACACTTATAACGGTAGAAGGGCGTAAAAGGAGCGTAGAAAGGAGCGTGTAGAAATGTAGCGTGTAGAAAGGAGCACGTAGAAAGGTGATGCATAGAAAGGAGCGTGTAGAAAGGAGCACGTAGAAAGGGAGCGTGTAGAAAGGAGCACTAGAAAGGTGAGCGTAGAAAGGAGCGTGTAGAAATGGAGCACGTAGAAAGGTGAGCCGTAGAAAGGAGCGTGTAGAAGGAGCACGTAGAAAGGTGAGCGTAGAAAGGAGCGTGTAGAAAGGAGCTGCGTAGAAAGGAGCAGTAGAAGAGGTGTGCGAGAAAGGTGCACGTAGAAAGGAGGGCGTAGAAGGAGGTGAGAAAGTCTTAAAAGGAAGGCGAAAAAGGTGAGCGTAGAAAGGAGGCACATAGAAAGGTGAGCGTAGAAAGGAGTACGTAGAAAGGTGAGCGTAGAAAGGAGCGTAGAAAGGTGAGCGTAGAAAGGAGTCACATAGGAAAAGGTGAGCAGTAGAAAGGACGTGTAGAAAGGAGCGTAGAAAGGAGGCTGTAGAAAGGAGTCACGTAGAAAGGTGAGCATAGAAGGAGCGTGAAAGGAGCTACGAAGTAGAAAGGTGGGCACGTAAAAGGTGAGCGTGAAAGGAGTGGCGTAGAAAGGTGAGCGTAGAAAGGAGTGCGTAGAAAGGTGAGCGTAGAAAGGAGTGCGTAGAAAGGAGCATAGAAGGAGTGCGTAGAAAGGTGAGCGTAGAAAGGAGTGCGTAGAAAGGTGAGCGTAGAAAGGAGCACGTAGAAAGGTGAGCGTAGAAGGAGTACGTAGAAAGGTGCGAAAGCGTAGAAAGGGAGTGAGCTTAGCAAGGTTGAGACGTAGAAAGGTACACAGTAGAAAGTGAGTAGTAAAGGGAGCGGGTAGAAAGTAGCGTAGAAAAGGTAGCATAGAAAGGGAAGTACGTAGAAAGGTGACGTAGAACGAGGAGCAGTAGAAAGGTGAGCGTAGAAAGTGAGTGTAGAAGGGCGTATAGAAGGTAGCGTAGAAAGGAGTGGTAGAAAGGTGAGCTAGAAGATGCGTAGAACGGTAGCGTGAATGAGTGCGTAGAAAGGTGAGCGTAGAAAGGAGTGCGTAGAAAGGTGAGCGTAGAAAGGAGCGCTTAGAAAGGAGCACGTAGAAAGGTGAGCGTAGAAAGGTACGTAGAAAGGTGACGTAGAAGGTAGATAGAGGTGAGCGTAGAAAGGAGCACGTAGAAAGGAGCGTGTAGAAAGGAGCACGTAGAAAGCGTGAGCGTAGAAAGGAGTGACGTAGAAAGGTGAGCGTAGAAAGGACGTGTAGAAAGGAGCACGTAGAAAGGAGCATAGAAAGGAGTACGTAGAAAGGTGAGCGTAGAAAGGAGTAAGTAGAAAGGTGAGCATAGAAAGGAGTGCGTAGAAAGGTGGAGCGTAGAAAGGAGCACGTAGAGAGGAGCACGTTAGAAAGGTGGAGGCAAGAAGGAGGTGCGAGACAAGGTGAGCTAAGAAAGGAGCTGTAGAAGGTTAGTCGTAGAACAAAAAGGAGCGTGTAGAAAAGGAGCACGTAGAAAGGTGTCGATAGAAGGAGGTGCGTAGAAAGGTGAGCGTAAGTAGCGTTGAGAAGGAGCACGTAGAAATGTGAGCATAGAAAGGATGGCTTAGAAAGGTGAGCGTAGAAAGGAGCGCGTAGAAAGGAGCGTGTAGAAAGGTGAGCGTAGAAAGGAGCACGTAGAAAGGTGAGCATAGAAAGGAGGGCGTAGAAAGGTGAGCATAGAAGGAGCGGGTAGAAAGGTGGAGCTATGAAATAGGCGTAGAAAGGTGAGGCGTATAAAAGAGGCGTAAAGTGAGCTTAGAAAGGAGCACGTAGAAAGGTGAGCATAGAAAGGAGTACGTATGAAAGGTGATCGTAGAAAGAGTGCGTAGAAAGGTGAGCGTAGAAAGGAGTGCGTAGAAAGGAGTGCGTAGAAAGTGTTAGCACGTAGAAAGGAGTGCGTAGAAAGAGTGAGCGTTAGAAAGGAGTGCGTAGAAAGGTGAGCGTAGAAAGGAGCACTAGAAAGGTGAGCATAGAAAGGAGTACGTAGAAGGTGATCATAAGAAAGGAGTACGTAGAAAGGTTGAGCATAGAAAGGAGTACGTAGAAAGGTGAGCTTAGAAGAGCTCGTAGAAAGGAGCACGTAGAAAGGTGAGCATAGAAAGGAGTGCGTAGAAAGGTGAGCGTAGAAAGGAGCTAGAAGCGTAGAAAGGAGTCTAGTAAAGGAGTACGTAGAAGGTGAGCATAGAAAGGAGTACGTAGAAAGGTGAGCATAGAAAGGAGCACGTAGAAAGGTGAGCTATAGAAAGGACGTGTAGAAAGGAGTACGTAGAAAGGTGAGCGTAGAAAGGAGTACGTAGAAAGGTGAGCATAGAAAGGAGTGCGTAGAAAATTTGAAGCGTATAGAAAGGAGCAACGTAGAAAGGTTAGTCAGAAGTACGTAGAAATGGAGAACGTGAGCGTAGAAAGAGTGCTAAAGGTGACGTAGAAGGAGCTGTAGAACGGTGAGCTAGAGCAAGTTGCGTTTAGAAGACCGTAGAAGTGTGAGCGTAGGAAGGACGTGTAGAAAGGGCACGTAGAAATGAGCGTAAAAGTTAGTGCGTAGAAAGGAGCGTGAAGCCCGGAGAAAGGAGTCACTAGAAAGGTGAGGCGTAAAAGGAACGTTAAACAGGTGGCGTAGAAGGAGTTCGTAAGTAGCTAGATACAGGTGTCGTAGTAGTATGAAAGGAGCAAAAAGCGTAGAAGGTACTAATTAGAGTGAACGGAGCGTGTAGAAAGGAGCCTAGACGAGCGTGTAGAAGGTGAGTACTAAGGTTAGAATAAGCGAGGGATGTAAAATTGACGTAGAAAGAAGTGTAGAAAAGGTACGTAAGAGAAGGAGTGACGTCTAAAAGTGTACGTAAAGGAGCACGTGATGAGCATAGAAAGGAGTACTGAATGAAAAGTGTGAGCGTAGAAAGGAGTAAGCAGCGTGAGCATAGACAGGAGGCAACAGAGCGTTGAGCATAGAAAGAGAGGCGTAGAAAGGAGCTGCAAGAGCGTAGAATGGTAGCGTAGAAGTCGCGTAAGATGTAGAAGGTGACTGTATAAAGGCACGTGAAGAAAGGGATCGTAAGAAAGGTGAGCGTGTAGAAGGTAGCGTAGAAAGGTAACAGTAGAAGAGGAGCGTAGAAAGATGACGTAGAAAGGTGAGCATAGACAAGAGTGCTTAGACAGGGAGGTATAAGGGAGCGCGTAGAAGGAGCGTATTGTAAAAGGTGAGCGTAGAAAAAGGAGTTCGTAGAAGGTTAGAATAAAAGGGTAGGGCCGTAGTAAAGGTGAGCATAGAAATGAGCAAGCGAGGAGAAAGGTGAAGCGTACAGAAAGGAGTGCGTAAGAACAGGTGATGCGTAGAAAGGAGTGCGTAAGAAAGTGAGCGTAGAAAGGAGGTAACATAGAAAGGTACGAAAGCAGGTGACCATAGAAGGGAGTACGTAGAAAGGGATGATGCGTAGAGAAAGGAGCAGTGATAGAAAGACGACGTAGAAAGGAGTGAGCAGTAGAAAGGAGCACGTAGAAAGGTGAGTGTAGAAAGGAGTACGTAGAAAGGTGATCGATAGCGATAGAAAGGTGAGGCGTAGTAGGTTGAAGGTGAGCTAAGAAGAGAGTATCGTAGAAATGTGAGCATAGAAAGGGAGTAGAGCGTGTAGAATAGAAAGAGGAAGCGTGTAGAAAGGATGCAGCGCTTAAGGTGAGTCTCATAAAAGGTGAGACGTAGAATGGGTGAATAGACAGAGTACGTATAAGAAAAGGTGAGCATAGAACGGAGTGTGCAGTAGATAGAAGGAGTACTTAGAAAGTTGGGATAAAGGAGCGTAGAAAGGTAGCGTAAGGACGTAGAACGGGAGTACGTAGAAAGGTGAGCGATAGTAAAGGAGTCTAGAGCGTTGCATATAGGAGTGCGTAGAAAGGTTACGCAAGGGCGAGAAAGGAGTGCGAAAGGGTGCGCGATGAGCTAGGGAGTCGAGCAGTAGGAAAGTGTAGAAGGGCTAGAAGGTGTGTAGGAGCTCGTAGAAAGGTGAGCTAGAAGGAGCAGTTAGAAAGGTGAGCATATGAAAGGTAACTTAAAAAGGTGGCGTAAAAGGAGTAAGTAGAAAGGGTGCAGTGGGAAACATAGAAAGGAGTGCTACGAAAAAGGGTGAGCGTAGAAAGGAGCAAGCACAAATATAGTGGGGAAGGGTCACGGTAGAAGGTGAGCGACAATAAAGAAACAAAGGACAAAGGACAATAGTGGCGATAGACAAGGTGAATAGCATGTAAGGAAAAAGAGTGAGAATCAAATATAAGGAAAAGGGTGGTGATGCGTGAAGAAACGGGGAGCGACAGGGGGGGGCTGGGGTGGTAGGAAAGGAGCCCGTAGAGACAGGTTGACGACTGTAGCAATGAGTGCGAGAAAGGTGAGCGTAGAAAGGAGCGGTAGAAGGTCACGATATAAAGTGTGAGCATAGACAAAAAAGAGCGTGAGTGCTTAGAATAGGTGGCGAAAAGGACGCGTAGAAAGGGATCGTGTAGAAAGGTTATCGATAAAGGAGCACGTAGAAAGTGACATAGAAAGGAGGGCGAGAAAGGTGAGCTTGAAGGAGCGGGGAGAACGGGAGCGTAAACGGAGTTGCGTAGAAGTGAGCGTAGAAGGAGTAGGCGGAGCAAAGTACGCGTAGCAAGGATACATAGAAAGGGTTGAGCCTGAAAGGAGTACGTCGAAAAGGTGAGCGTCAGAAATGAGCTGTAGAAGGTAGCGTAGAAGGAGTTGCGTAGAAAGGAGTGCGTAGAAAGGTGAGCGTGATGAAAGGAAGTGCGTAGAAAGGTGAGCTTATAAAGTGAGTCGTAGAAAGGTGAAGCGTAGAAAGGGATCCCTTGTGGTAAAGGTGAGCATAGAAAGAGTACTTGAAAGGTAGGCACTAGAAAGGCAGTACGTAGAAAGGTGAGCGAAAGGAGGGTGTAGTAAAGGAGCACGTAAAAGGTTGAGCATGAGAAGGATAACGTAGAATGGTGAGCATAGAAGGCTACGTACGAATAGAAAGGTGAGCATAGAAAAGGAGTAGCGTAGAAAGGTTGAGCAATAGAAGGAGTCGTAGAAAGTGGTTAGCAATAGAAAAGGAGCAGTAGAAAGGTGGAGCGTAAAAGGAGCGTTTTTGTAGAAGGAGTAGTAGAAAGGTGAGCATAGAAAGGAGTACGTAGAAAGGTGAGCATAGAAAGGAGTGCGTAGAAAGGTGAGCGTAGTAAAGGAGCACGTAGAAGAAGTGAGTGCAGACAGGAGTGGTACGAAAGGTGAGCGTAGACAAGGAGTGCGTAGAAAGGTGCAGCGTAGAAAGGAGCTCGTAGAAAGGTGAGCATAGAAAGGTGCGTGTAGAAAGGAGCTCGTAGAAAGGTGAGCGTAGGAGGAGCGTGTTAGAAAGGGACAGTAGAAGGTGAGCGTAGAAGTAGAGAAGGGCGTAGAAAGTGAGCGTAGAGGAAGCTCTATGAACAGGTGAGCATAGAAAGTGAGCGTGTTTGAAAGGAGGCTCGTAGTAAGAAGGTAGCCGTAAAGAAAGGAGAGCGTTTAGAAAGAGCTGTAGAAGGTGGCATTAGAAAGGAGACGTGTATAAAGGATGCGTATTAGAAAGGTGAGCGTAGAAAGGAGCTCGTAGAAAGGTGAGCATAGAAAGGAGCGTGTAGAAAGGAGCTCGTAGAAAGGTGAGCGTAGGAAGGAGCGTGTAGAAAGGAGCACGTAGAAAGGTGAGCTAAAAAAGGAGTGCGTAGAAAGGTGAGCGTCTGATAAGCGGAGCATCGAGAATAGAAAGGTGAGCATAGAAAGGACGCGTAGAAAGGAGCTCGTAGAAAGGTGGGAGGAAAGTGGTAGACCGTGCGAGGAAGGCATGAGGGAGGTGGGGTAGAAGAAGGAAGGGCAGGAGAAGAGGACAGGGGAGGTGGGCGTTGGAGGAGGAACGTGAGGGAGGAGTAGAGAGGGGTGGAAAGGGTAGAAGGGGCGTAAGGCAGTGAGACAGGAAGGCGGATGAGGAAGGCGGAGGAGGAAGGCGGTAGGAAGGCGGTAAGGAGGAAGCGGTAGGGGAGGCAGTGAGCGTAGGAGTAAGGCGGTGTAGAGGAGGAGAGGAACGTGTAGGAGGATAGGCCGCGTTGTAGGGTAAGGTAGGAGAAGGCGGTATGAAGGAAAGGAGGCGGTTAGGAGGAAGGCGTGAGGAGGTTAGGGAGAGGAACAGGAGAAGGGAGGAAGGCTGGTAGGAGGAAGGCCGTAGGCAGGCGGTAGGAGGAAGGCAGGAGGAAGGAGCAAGTAGGAAGGGTTAGGTGCGGTAGTGAGGGGGTAGGGGTAGGAGGAAGGCGGTAGGAGGAAGGCAGTAGGAAGGCGGTAGGAGGAAGGCAGTAGGAAGGCGGTAGGAGGAAGGCAGTAGGAAGGCGGTAGGAGGAAGGCAGTAGGAAGGCGGTAGGAGGAAGGCGGTAGGAAGGCGTGTACACCATACCAGTGTTTTGAACAGCAGATCGTGCGCTCCTTTACCTACGTATGATGTTTATAAACTGCTGGTCATGGTACTAGTAATTATATTGGAGGGGGGAACAAATACTGTACAGTCAGGGGACACCTAGAGTTGGTTACCCACCGCTGTTTAACCCAAACAAAAGTGCCAAAGAATAAATGAAACAGTGGCCCCTGGATTAATCCTTCCTAGAGGGCCCCACACTGGCTCTAACCTTACTAAGTGACCAATGACACAGTATATATAACCCCATATAACGGATAGACAGGTTCCAATGTGAAGGGGAAGGTAAAGTGGCATTGCCCATAGAGATCCATGGATTGATGTGGGTGCCATGTGGAGTCAGTGTCAGGGTGCAGTACCAATGACCTGAACGCTGGGGATAGACGTTGTTGAAGATGTAGATTGGGTGATGGGGTGTTTTCCCAGGGGTGCGGGTCTGTTCTGGGTGTTAGTTGGTTAACATGTGAAGGTGGATCCCAGGGGAGAGATCAGGCTGTCTGGGTCCCACCAATGGTGACAGTGGAGAGATTACTAGGACCCTAAATAAACTGTTAGTATGTCATATGGTGTGCTATTTTACATGTCCATTTTTTGTATGTTATGTTACATGTCAGTATGTTGTATGTTGTGCTACGTTATGTCAGTATGCCGAATGTTGTGGTACGTTACATATCAGAATGTTGTATGTTGTGTTACATTATTTGTCAGTATTATGTTTGTTTGTTACGTTATGTGTCAGTATGTTGTATGTTTTGTTATGTTACATGTCAGTATGTTGTATGTTGTGTTGTTTCATGTCAGTATGTTGTGTTAGGTTATATGTTAGTATTTTGTATGCCGTGTTGTTACATGTCAGTGTGTTGTATGTTGTGTTTTTACATGTCAGCATGTTGTGTTATGTTACATGTCAGTTTGTTGTGTTACGTTATATGTCAAATTTTGTGTGCTGTGTTATGTTACAAGCCTGTATGTTGTATGTTTTATGTTGTGCTATCAAGGTAAGGACTAGAAAAAGTTGCAGATCCTGGAGTTTAATGACACAGTATGCCGAATCGTGCTTTATTAGTCATCCACACTACATGTTTCGGATCCAGAGATCCTTTATCAAGTGAAATCAAGTGTGATAAATAATATTGTTATTATAACTGTGTAGAAAGGGAAAAGTGACAACTAATGGGGGATTGTAATCTTATTACACGCATGTACATTCCTACAGTCTACATGTGTGTTTGTTTATATGTTCATATGTCATGAGTTCAGCTGTAAATGAATAAACCCAATAATAGATAAAGGTCAGTGTGTTACTGACTACGTCCCAGTGGATCTGTACAGGGTTAATATTCTGTTTATTATCAGGGAGTGACGGTAGGTTAGGGGTCAGATTCTCTGCAGGACTAAGTTTGTATTCCTACCTCTTGCTAAAATGCAGTTAATTTTACTTCCTCCACGCCCCCCCACCCACCCACACACACCCACCCACCCACACCAAGTGAATGCCAAGTGAGAGTGGCATTCAAGATTCTACAACTCCCAGCATGCTTTATTAGCTGGTAGTTGTAGTTTCCAAACATCTTGAATGCCAAGTTTCTACCCTCGGTTTATACTCGAGTCAACAACTTTTATTAGGATTTTTAGCTGAAATTGGGTACCTCGGTTAATACTCGGGTCGGTTTATACTCGGGTATATACGATAATATATACGTTAATAGGTAATTTATAGTTCTGGTACATTATATATATATATATATAAAATATATATGTTTATAGGTAATTTATAGTTCTGGTACATTATATATATATATATAAAATATATATGTTTATAGGTAATTTATAGTTCTGGTACATTATATATATAATATATACGTTAATAGGTAATTTATAGTTCTGGTACATTATATATATAATATATACATTAATAGGTATTTTATAGTTCTGGTACATTATATATATATATAATATATACGTTAATAGGTAATTTATAGTTCTGGTACATTATATATATATAATATATACGTTTATAGGTAATTTATAGTTCTGGTACATTATATATATAATATATACGTTAATAGGTAATTTATAGTTCTGGTACATTATATATATATATAAAATATATACGTTTATAGGTAATTTATAGTTCTGGTACATTATATATATAATATATACGTTTATAGGTAATTTATAGTTCTGGTACATTATATATATAATATATACGTTCATAGGTATTTATAGTTCCGGTACATTATATATATAATATATACGTTTATAGGTATTTATAGTTCCGGTACATTATATATATAATATATACGTTTATAGGTAATTTATAGTTCTGGTACTTTATATATATAATATAAACGTTTATAGGTAATTTATAGTTCTGGTACATTATATATATAATATATATACGTTTATAGGTATTTATAGTTCCAGTACATTATATTATATATAATATATATAAATTGGTAATTTGTAGTTTAGTATATTTAGTAACACGGCGCGGATGGATTTTTACAGAAAATAAACAGTGAGGTTTCCATATTTATTAGCATCTCAGATGTCAGTTAGGGAGTCGGTGGAAGCGTCTCCGTGCGTCTGAGGGTTTTCTGGTGGTGACATGACATTTCGCTGTCTGCGGAGCGGAGCCGGGAATGTGTTAAACTGAGCGCTACTTGGGGATGCAGAAAGAGAATTGATGAATAATTCATATTTGGTTGGATGGTGTGAGATTTCTCAGTCACTGCCGTGTAATTAAACCAACAGAATGCCATCTCCTTACCTCCGTTCATACCTTGTCTCCTCTTTACCTCCTTCCCTTTAACTGATTTTACTGAACACATTGAGAGGGGATTTTAACTAGAGAAGACACTTGGTTTGGTCCCAGTCAGTCTATAAGAGATTGGGGTTGGTTTGAGTCAAAAAAATTAAAATACTGTGAATTTTGCCGATGAGTAAACAGGAATCTTTAAAGGTTGGCATACACGGTCCAATATTCTTCCGATCGGATTTGCGATTGTCCGAAACGATTGAAAATCTGATTGGAAGAACCTATTGAATATCCCTACCTTGCACCGGCGATTTTTCCTAGATTTCAGCTGGAAAACTACGGAAGGCCTGGTTGTGGGAGATGAGGTTGATGGAAATTTTCCTTTCTTGCCGGATCGGTCTATCGAAAACCCGAAAAAGTGTCTTCGATAATCTGATGATCATTCGATCAGAATCCTAAATTCTGATTACCGATTATTACTGCAATGGACGTCGCCGTCTGTAGCAGCCAATGGAAACGTAAATAAAAGGAAGCAAAGATCACAAAGCGGCCCGAATATAATAATAATATAATACACAAAAGCCCTGAATATCTTCCTGTAAATGATATCCTTATAAATAGTGCTTATAGGACTTATAGGAAATAGGACTTATACAGTGTGCTACCTTCTTACAGAAAGGTCAACTTCGTGTAATTTAGATCACGAACATTACTGACGGTGAACGAATAAAACAATGGTATTTTACGGTGCAAACATGGACCAACTAAGAAAAATGTTACATTAATCCAATAGATTGCGGTGTCAGTATCGCCATTCATGTGGAAATATAAATAGATTCCCCGTTGTCTGATTAGCGTCCTTGCAATTGTGTAGTAGTGGAATGTTTAGCTCTAGAACATCAATTCTACCAAGTCATTTGTTTCTGTAATAAATCCTGCGATGAGCCTCAGAAATTCCATTAGGCACATGGACGTCTGGGTGATTCTAACAAGGGTGGAAGGTAGCCAGACAAGGATTGTGCTGGATGAATATTAAAGTTGAGACTGTAAAAATTTATAATGAGAAATTGAAATAGAATGAAGGAAAAGTTTCAAAATCCCAGGCAAGAAAAATAGATTGAGATTGATGTCATCAAAAATCAAATGATGTTACATAGTGGGCGTGGCTTCATCTTTTCACGATGGGACTTGAGCAGAGCTTGTGCTTTATGATCATTGAAACCTCTTAGTAAATTATTATATCTTAATATTTTACAATAGTGGGTGCGTTATCTACTGTATATGGGGAAGGAAGAAATCCACCGCATTGTTACCATGAACTCGGTTCGATTACGATAATGCGTTATGTCATCAAATGGAATCCAAACATATACACAGTACCAAGAAAACTCGAGCTAGAGAATTGTCTGTGACTTGTATTATGTATACATTCTGGAAGTGAAATAAAAAGACTGGGAAAGGATTGGGTACATTGGATTTAAATTGTAATTTCGACCCCCAAATGAAAAAAATAGATAGAAATCTGAAAGATAAAAGTAAACCTGAATTTACTAGGGGATTGTTCACTATTAAGTAAGTTATACACTGAAAATAATGATTTAAACAATTTGGGAGGAGGGGGGTGTCATTGTGATGCCCATCGCTGTGCTAGAGCATTGTTCTCTAATACGTTATAAAGTGATAATGAGTTAAACACAAACCTGGGTCTATGCAATGTCAATCACTGTGCTAGAGGATTGGTCTCTGTTAAGTAACGCAGTGATATTATTTACACACAGTCAGGGGGTCTATGGGATGCCCATAGCTGTGCTAGAGGACTGGTAGGTAAATACAGTGTTAGTTGATGATATTTACTTTTCATAGACACAAATGTGATTGGAGTTTCTCCTACATAAATCGAATTTGTAATTGGATGCAACACATTTTATAAATAATTCTAGCTCATCATCTCAGATAAACTGTATTTATTTGTGTATACACAGAAAGGGAACTTAGTTCATTAGCGGGGAAATAAAATATTCAGCACTGGTAGGAAAAGTAAAGCTGTACCCTTTGTGTTTATTTGCATTTTGATTATTTTAATGCAAAAGGAAATCCCATAAGTTACCCCATATTTAATTCATTGGCATTTTGTTAAATCCTCGAAATGTCCCCTCCCCGATTAAAGTACCTTGGGTGAGGACCCGAACAGCTAGATCCTTGCCCCTGGGTTGTCAATAATTGCAAGATATACTTAACTAAAGTTGCCATTGCCAGGTCTAAGCGCTCTGCCCCTGCTGCTATACAGGCCTGGCCTATCAGAAAATGTAATATGCAAGAAGCACAGCTTTCGATTGACCCAGTGTCCCAGATTCAGTTACGGTTTCATCCATCTCTACAACAGATCCTATTTTCATTTATTTTCTACATTTATCTGTGATACAGTATATGTAATAATTGTCAAGTCTGTTTTCTTCCATTCTACAGTCATTTACATTTATTGTTTAGCCAAGGGAAATAAAGGATTCAAACATGTATAGATTCACTCGAGCACACACCGATGCTGGCAATCACCAATAACCAGTAGGTTCAATCCTCTAACACCCCTTACCCTGGGGTAGATAGAATCCAATGTCAAATAAAAGAAAGAGGAGCACAGTACATCAGTGTATCATCCCTAAGGAAGGTGGAAGTTGGTTCCCCGAAACGTTGAATGTTTTTTGAACAATTAATTTTGATACACTGATGTAGTGTGCTCCTCTTTTATTTGATGTTGAATAAATAAAGGAACAGTTAAGCATAAAGTTTCCTTCCAAACAGTAACTTGTTTTGCTGACGTTTTTAAATTCTCAATTGAAGTTTTATATGGTAAAACCGTCTGTAAAGAAACGCTGACTATACACCGCCCCCACCTCCCCTCACACTTTGTACAATGTATGTGAAATGTCTGGCGGGTAGAGAGATCATTAGGAGCTGTAGGATTCTCTTATCTTGCTCCTTTTCACAAGTGTCTATTTGGAGATCAAGGAGGAGTTGGATATGGGATCCTTCATCTCCTGAAGAAGGACTCAGTGCTGAGGATGAGGTCACTGTGGGATTAGGGAAGTACGAGAGGAAGTAAACAAGGATTAATAGACCAGGTTGGTAGAACTGAGCATAGGTACGTCATCGCCTTTCAGCTCTGAATACGAGATGGAAACACGAGGGGCTTAATAACATCATTTCAATTACAATGAACCTGGCAGGTTACTGGGAATGTGAATTAGAATCTCAACTCTGCACGAAAAGAAATAACGTTTCATGTAGATTGATTTACCATTTCCTATAATATAAAATAATATTTCCTGGGTGTGTGATATTTTATATATATATATATATTATTATTAATAGAATATTTCCCTTGCGTGTGATGTTTTATATCTAATTTATATTTTATTAGTATTAATAGAATAAGACAACAATACCAAGCCTGGATAATTAATTAAAAATCCAAGCGAATGGAAAGAGATGGATCGTTCAGACATTATAACTTCAGATGAGGAACGTTCATATTATAAATACTAACTTGAAAGTGAATGTTTAAGTGTAAACTTCAATTTTTCCTGAAAAGGATGCAACAAGCTGTATTCATTTGAGTGTCTGCGGTGTATAGGCTGATTAGGTTTGTGACACAGCTGAATGCGATCAAGAGACAGGTAATCAGCGCTGATTAGGTCTGTGACACAGCTGAATGTAATAAAGAGACAGGTAATCAGCGCTGATTAGGGCTGTGACACAGCTGAATGTAAATAAGACAGGTAATCAGCGTGATTAGGTCTGTGACCAGCTGAATGTAATAAAGAGACAGGTAATCAGAGCTGATTAGGTCTGTGACACAAGCTGAATGAATTATAAAGAGACAGGTAATCAGCGTGATTAGGTCTGTGACACACTGATGTAATAAGAGCAGGTAATCAGAGCTGATAGGTCTGTGACCAGCTGAATGTAATAAAGAGACAGGTAATCAGCTGATTAGGTCTGTGACGCATGAATGTAATAACAGGTGAATCAGAGCTGATTAGGTCTGTGACACAGCTGAAGAATAATAAAGAGACAGGTATCAGGCTGATTAGGTCTGTGCACAACTGAATGTAATAAGAGACAGGTAATCAGAGTGATTAGGTCTGTGACACAGCTGAATGTAATAAAGAGACAGGTAATCAGCGCTGATTAGGTCTGTGACACAGCTGAATGTAATAGAGACAGGTAATCAGGCTGATTAGGTCTGTGACAACCGCTGTGAATGTATAAGAGACAGGTAATCAGAGCTGATTAGGTCTGTGACACAGCTAAATGTAATAAAGAGACAGGTAATCAGCGCTGATTAGGTATGTGACACCGCTGAATGTAATAAAGAGACAGGTAATCAGAGCTGATTAGGTCTGTGACACAGCTGAATGTAATAAAGAGACAGGTAATCAGCGCGATTAGGTCTGTGAACCGCTGAATGTAATAAAGAGACAGGTAATCAGAGCTGATTAGGTCTGTGACACAGCTGAATGTAATAGAGACAGGTAATCAGCTGATCAGGTCTGTGACACAGCTGAATGTAATCAAGAGAAAGGTAATCAGAGCGATTAGGTCTGTGACCAGCTGAATGCAATAAAGAGACAGGTAATCAGCGCTGATTAGGACTGGGACACAGCTGAATGCAATAAAGAGACAGGTAATCAGCACTGATTAGGACTGTGACACAGCTGAATGTAATAGAGACAGGTAATCAGTGCTGATTAGGTCTGTGACACGGCTGAATGTAATAAAGAGACAGGTAATCAGAACTGATTAGGTCTGTGACACAGCTGAATGTAATAAAGAGACAGGTAATCAGAACTGATTAGGTCTGTGACACAGCTGAATGTAATAAAGAGACAGGTAATCAGAGCTGATTAGGTCTGTGACACAGCTGAATGTAATAAAGAGACAGGTAATCAGAGCTGATTAGGTCTGTGACACGGCTGAATGTAATAAAGAGACAGGTAATCAGCGCTGATTAGGTCTGTGACACAGCTGAATGTAATAAAGAGACAGGTAATCAGAGCTGATTAGGTCTGTGACACGGCTGAATGTAATAAAGAGACAGGTAATCAGCGCTGATTAGGTCTGTGACACAGCTGAATGTAATAAAGAGACAGGTAATCAGGACTGATTAGGACTGTGACACAGCTGAATGTAATAAAGAGACAGGTAATCAGCGCTGATTAGGTCTGTGACACTGCTGAATGTAATAAAGAGACAGGTAATCAGAACTGATTAGGTCTGTGACACAGCTGAATGTAATAAAGAGACAGGTAATCAGAGCTGATTAGGTATGTGACACAGCTGAATGTAATAAAGAGACAGGTAATCAGCGCTGATTAGGTCTGTGACACAGCTGAATGTAATAAAGAGACAGGTAATCAGAGCTGATTAGGTCTGTGACACAGCTGAATGTAATAAAGAGACAGGTAATCAGAGCTGATTAGGTCTCGTGACACAGCTGAATGTAATAGAGACAGGTTAATCAGCGCTGATAGGTCTGTGGACACAGCTGAATGTAATAAGAGAAATGGTAATCAGAGCTGATTAGGTCTGTGACACAAGCTGAATGAATATAAGAGACAGGTAATCAGCGCTGATTAGGACTGGGAACACAGCTGAATGAATAAAGAGACAGGTAATCAGCACATGATTATTATGTCTGTGACACAGCTGAATGTAATAGAGACAGGTAATCAGTGCTGATTAGGTCTGTGACACAACTGAATGTAATAAAGAGACAGGTAATCAGAGCTGATTAGGTCTGTGACACAGCTGAATGTAATAAAAGAGACAGGTAATCGCGTGATTAGGTCTGTTGACAAGCTGAATGTAATCAAGAGACAAGGTAATCAGAGCTGATTAGGTCTGTGACACAGCTGAATGAATAAAGAGCAGGTAATCAGCGCTGATTAGGATGTGACACAGCTGATGTAATAGAGACAGGTAATCAGGTGATTAGGTCTGGGACACAACTGAATGTAATAAAGAGACAGGTAATCAGATGATTAGGTCTGTGACACAGCTGAATTAATAGACGACAGGTATATCAGGCTGATTAGGTCTGTGACACAGCTGAATCTAATCAAGAGACAGGTAATCAGAGCTGATTAGGTCTGTGACACAGCTGAATGAAATAAAGAGACAGGTAATCAGCTGATCAGGTCTGTGACACCGCTGAATGTAATAAAGAGACAGGTAATCAGCGCTGATTAGGTCTGTGACACAGCTGAATGTAATAAAGAGACAGGTAATCAGCGCTGATTAGGTCTGTGACAGGATGTAATAAAGAGACAGGTAATCAGAGCTTGATTAGGTCAGTAACACAGCTGAATGTAATAAAGAGACAGGTAATCAGGCTGATTAGGTCTGTGAACAGCTGATGTAATAAGAGACGGTAATCAGGCTGATTAGGTCTGTGACACAGCTAATGTAATCAAGAGACAGATAATAGAGATGATTAGGTCTGTGACACAGCTGAATGTAATAAAGAGACAGGTAATCAGAGCTGATCAGGTCTTTGACACAGCTGAATGTAATAAAGAGACAGGTAATCAGAGCTGATTAGGTCTGTGACACCGCTGAATGTAATAAAGAGACAGGTAATCAGAGCTGATTAGGTCTGTGACACAACTGAATGTAATAGAGAGACAGGTAATCAGAGCTGATCAGGTCTGTGACACAGCTGAATGTAATAAAGAGACAGGTAATCAGAGCTGATCAGGACTGTGACACAGCTGAATGTAATAAAGAGACAGGTAATCAGAGCTGATCAGGACTGTGACACAGCTAAATGTAATAAAGAGACAGGTAATCAGAGCTGATCATGTCTTTGACACAGCTGAATGTAATAGAGACAGGTAATCAGAGCTGATTAGGTCTGTGACACAGCTGAATGTAATAAAGAGACAGGTAATCAGAGCTGATTAGGACTGTGACAGGACAGCCAATCACAGATGTGGCTGCCATCAATGGAGAACACCATGGGAATAAATCTTTTTTTAACAAAATTATACGGCTGTTGGGGGCAGGCAGGGATGGCATACACTACAGAAAAATCTTTTTACGCTAGGTGGATGGATGGATGGATATGGATGGGGGCCTCCCCTGCTTTTGCCACTGTCCTCTCAGAGAAAAAAAAAAAATTTGGACAGGAAGACAGCTCCCACTTTTCAGTTTTCTGGACTTTGGGCAGGCACTGCAGAGGAACAGAAATGTAAGGTAAGGATTTTTAAACACTGCACAGAGGGGCGAATAGTGGGTTAAATTTTAGTTTGAGGGGTGGACATGCCCTTTAAGTTATAGGCTTGTAAAGATACACTACTTTGTCTGTCCTGACTGTCTGAGTATGTGACAGTCACATGATGTGTGTTAAAAGCCCCAATCCCCCCAAAAAATCAATCTTTTCTGAAGCTAGTTACAGAATACAGACCTGCAACTGTTCTCTTTCTTTTCATTGCCCTATGGGCCTATATGTTCAACCACAATATCACACATGTAGCCATTTACCAACCAGCCGGTAAAGTGTCCGATATAGTATAGTATTGAATAGTATAGTATAGTATAGTATAGTATAGTACAGTACAATACAGTACAGTATAGTATAGTATAGTATAGTACAGTACAGTACAGTATAATAGTATAGTACAGTACAGTACAGTATAGTAGTATAGTATAGTACAGTATAGTATAGTATAGTACAGTATAGTACAGTACAGTATAGTATAGTATAGTATTAGTATAGTATTTGAGGTTGAATAAAGACTTATGTCCATCCAGTCCAACCCATCTAGCTATATCCTCATTTCCTGCCTAACTGTTGATCCAGAGGAAGGCAAAAAACCCACCAAATTTATGAAGGGGGAAAAAATTCCTTCCTGACTCCAAGTGGCAATGGGAAATTTCCCTGGATCAACTCTACTGGTATTGATACATAAAGTAGAGTTGATCCAGGGAAATTTCCGATTGCCACTTGGCCTTTGTGTATCTCTCCTCACAAATTTTAGAAATTCTAATACCACATTCAGTTTACAAGGGGGAAGCAATTTAAAAGGTTTATTCTTATTGCTTGGGTTCTGTCAAATTAATACAGTAATTGTCCCTGGTCTTTTATAAAGATAGAATTGTTTGCTAACAATATGGTATACACAGAAAAAATGAGAGGTGCACACTGGAACAGACAGATGAGCTGCTTCGGATCTCAGATTAAAAATTACTTTATTTCATCATACGGATAACATCTAAAAAGTATCAGTTTGCCTGACACGTTTCGGGCTTAGAAAATGCCTTTAGTCATATGAACCAAAACGCGTCAAATGTTATCCGTATGATGAAATAAAGCAATTTTTTATTACTGTGCACCTCTCATTTTTTCGGTGTGTATCAAGTCTAAGAGTTTGGGATCCTGCAAAGGGCCTGTGGCGGTTGCACCTGGGCCACCCACATGGCTGTGTGAGTATATTGATTTTCACGTGGCAGAAGTAACCCTACATATGTGTAAATAATTTGGGAATGAGAAAGAGAGATGAAAAGCCTTAGTGAATAAGCATCAAGTGAAGGGTCTGGAGTATTGTTACACCCGGACCAATTAACTTATTTTGGCACCCAACAGGGTTAAATATTAAAAACAACAGCAGAATTTAGCCAAACAAAGTCTAGAAGGCTGTTAGTGACAAAAAGGAGTCTATTCTTTTGTGCTAACAATATGTTATCCTGTTAACACTTGCCATACCTGTCTGCTTCAGTCCTGATTATCTCTGGGAAGATAGCATTTTATTTAAGGCTAATACATGACTCAGTCAAATGTATGTATTTATGTATAATTTTATTTATAAAGCACCACTTGGTACGCAACGCTGTACATTAAAAAATACAGAGTATACAAACAAGGGTATAAGTGCAAGCCATTATACAGATAGATAAAAATAAAATAGTGCAAACAATCGATCCAGTGAAATACTGAAAATAATCGATCCAGTCAAATAGTGCAAAAGACTGAATCAGAAATTGTATCAGAAAAACCGGAAGAGAGGCGGGCAGCAGGTTCCCATAAATGCTTTAAGGCTTTATTTTATCTGATTAAAAGCATATATAAAAAGGCATGTTTCCTGTGATTGTCAACATTTTATTCTTTTTGATTTATGTTTTAATTTAGTATAGTATAGTATTTGAGGTTGAATAAAGACATACGTCCATCCAGTCCAACCCATCTAGCAATATCCTCATTTCCTGCCTAACTGTTGATCCAGAGGAAGGCAAAAACCCCCCACCAAATTTATGAAGGGGGAAAAAATTCCTTCCTGACTCCAAGTGGCAATCGGAAATTTCCCTGGATCAACTCTACTTTATGTATCAATACCAGTACTTGTAACATTCCTTGTTTGCAGAAACTCATCCAGCTTTTTTTTGAAAATGACCAATGAACCTGCCATAACAACGTCCACTGGAAGAAAGTTCCACAGGTTTACCGTTCTCACAGTGAAAAACCCTTTCCGAGCTTGAAGCCTAAACCTTTTTTCTTCAAGTCTTAAGGGATGTCCTCGTGTCCTTTGACATGTTCTATTGGTGAACAATATATGGTACAATTTCAATATCTTTAAACAATTTTGACACTCCCTTGTTCAATGTCCGGCATCCTTCAAGCGCCTTCAGGTGTGGGCTGGTAATCCACCTCAGTCTAGGTACTACCTCTGACCATCCTATTATTGCTTCAGGCAATACAAAATGTAAGTAGGCTAAGTCCCTGCGTACCCTTCTGATTAGCTCAACTGTTTTGCAGTACCCGATGTCGTTACCGGCTAAGTGGATCACAATAATGTCTGGGTAGCCCCATTGATCCCTATGTTTGATCACCATTGGGAATAGATCCTCCCACCTGGCCCCCCGTCTCCCTACACATTGAATGTTTATTGCTCCTGTCGGGAAGAAAAGATTGGTCCCTAGGTTCCTCACTGAAGCTCTACTCTCTGCCCAATAAATATAGGAATGGCCAAGTATCCACACTCTCATTTGTTTTGTTCCTAGGAAAAGAAAATATCATAAGGACTCTACTAACTCCGGCCTGATATAAGAGGAATAACGCTCTGAGTCCCACCTCCCCAAGCGCATCAATCTTGACCCAGAGAAGCCTGACTGAAAGGCATGAGTCGCTGCTCCTATCCGGAATGAGTGCGAGTTATAATGTCGCCAATCCAGTCCTAGCTTGCGCAAACCTAGCTGAAGGACCCTCCGGGAACTGAAAAATTGATAAATATGAACCATCTATATGACAGAACAGAGGGCCTGTGGAATCCCCCCATACTCGGATAAACTCATAGAACGCTACCACGGGGCAAAGGTTATGCTTCGGGAAGGGGCCCAGCCAGCGCTCAACCCCTTTCCCAGCTTGATCGGTCTTGGACTTTTGTATTATAATCCTGTGTTTAGTATTCACTACTGCTATGTGTGATCTTAGGAGGCCCCCTGAATTTGTTTTACTTTCAGATGCTAATTCGCTAACCCTGAGGGCCAGGAAAAATGCTAGGAGGAAGGCCAAGCGGAAAAGAAGGAACTCATATATTGTGGGACAAATTGACTGTAGTGAATTCAGGAGTTGCGACAATATATTCATAGTTATCGATTTCCTGGCCTCTGTGGAAGGGTGTAATTTCCCAAACCCCTTTAATAGTTGGACCACGATAGGAGCCTTGACTATGTCTGCCTTGGCGGATATCCTAAGGAAAAATGAAATGCCTGCCAACGATTTCTTAATGCTATTCACCGATTGTCCCCGGTCAATTAAGTACAGTACATAACTCACCATAGTATCCAATTCTGAACTAGGGCTGCGGGTGCTATCCCTGAACTGAGCCCACTTCCCCCAGCTCCTTAGGAACCCCTCTAGTTTGGACGACAGGCCTCCCACCAGGTGTCCCAGATGCTCTCCCCTTGTAGGGTCGTCTGACTAGCCAACTCCTGGAAACGCTGTGTTTGAAAGCGGGACAAGGCATCAGCTACCGTGTTGTCCCGACCTGGTATGTGACTAGCTTTCATCCAAATATTATACTCTAACAGTTTAAACACTATAAGCCTCAAAACTTTACTAACTGGTTTAGACTTGGCTGATAATGAGTTCAACACTTGGACTACACCCTGGTTATCACAATTCACAACAATCCGCCTGTCCGCTAACAAGGGGGCCCACAACTCCAATGTGAAGTAAATAGGGACTATCTCCAGAAAAACCATGTTGGTCATCCATGGTTTCTGTGACCAATGTAGTGGCCAACTCGTGGCAAACCATCGCCCTGCAAAGAAGCCACCACAACCTGTAGAAGCTGCCGCGTCCGTGAACAGTTTGATGGCTGCACTGTCAACAAAGTCCACTTGCCATCTTGAGTTGATATTGTACTGATCAAGAAAGCGCGACCACACCTTTAATTCCTCCTTGACCTCTGCTGATAACCTAACATGCCAGGTTGGGTTGGTCATTCCCAGAATGCTATCTATCAGTCCCCTATTAAAGGCCCTACCAACCGGGATCACCCGAGTAGCGAAATTTAGGTGCCCCAATAGAGACTGGATTTCCTTGACCAGTCATTTTTTGGCTTGAATGGCTCTTTCTAACAGCTCCTTGAGTTTGATCAGCTTCTCTTGAGGCAACCTAAATTCCATGTTGCATGAGTCAATTGTAATGCCTAAAAATTGAAGAGACGTTGTGGGTGGGATTGATTTTTCCGGGGCTACCGGGATGCCAAATTTTTGGGCTATGTGTAAAAATGACTTAAATGCTTTGTGACATGTTGAGGTATCATTGGGGCCAATGAAAAGGAAGTCATCAAGGTAATGTAATATTAAGGTTGACCCAGACACCTGCCGCACCACCCACTACAGAAAGGATGCAAATTCCTCAAAGTAATAGCACGACAGGCTACAGCCCATCGGGAGGCACTTGTCGAAGTAATATGCATCTTCCCAATGTAGGCCTAGGACATGATAGCAATCTGGGTGGATCGGCAGCAGACGAAAGGCCAACTGTATGTCCAGTTTCGCCATGACTGAGCCTTGCCCGCTGGCTCGCAACATAGCCAGCGCCCCATCAAACGAGGCATATCGGACCTTGCACAGCTATGGATCGGTTGCATCATTTACTGAACAACCTGCTGGGAATGAGAGGTGGTGTATTAGTCTAAAGGAATTAGGCTCCTTTTTAGGGACTAATCCCAGTGGGGATGTTCGAAAATTCCTAAAGGGTGGGGAAGGGAATGGGCCTGCAATTCTACCTTCTGTGACTTCCTTTAAAATTTTTTCTCTCACTACCTCAGGTCTCTCCAGAGCCGACTTTAAATTTGTGTAAGGTTACCTATGCTATTGTCAAAGGGGATCCAAAAACCCACTGTGAACCCTGCCTCGATAAGCTTGGCCCTATGTTGGTTTCTGTAAACCCTTAAGAAGGGGGCCAACTCTCTGATTTTCACTGGGGTCGGTAGTGAAGATTCTACCACCAAGCCTTCCCCCTGCCTTGGGGGCGGGAAAGGGGAACCTCCCTGTACATCTGATGGAGGGGTGTGACCCCCCACAGGTGAAACACTCGTGGCGAAAACGGCACGAGTTCAGTACTACCGTTACGGCCACACGATATGACAGCATCGCTAGCCATAAATCAACGTCTTTGACTCCCCACTGCAGCTCCTTATGAACCGATAATTTCTGTTGGAATCGGTCATCATAGATAAACCAAGATAACCCACCAAAGGATTTGAATGCCTCAACAATGATGTTGAGGTGTTTAAATAGGCCCGGGGATTTCTGAGGGTGCTTTGCTGTCAATATATTAGCGTATATGCAGAACGCCTGGAGCCAGTTGTAGAAGTTCTCTTCCTTTCTCCCTCTTTCTCCTGTTTCTCATCTTTTTTGAGGGCCTCTTTTGCTGCCGGGAGAAGAGTGAGGATATCTATATAGTCTCTATCTTTTCCCGGACGGCCTTTGTCAAGTGAAGACCCAAGGGGGTGCTCTCACATGTGAGGGCATCCTTCAGGTTGATCTCGTGTACCCCCTCTTCTGCCCTTGCTGAACTGGCTGGGATGGTCGCTGCTACAGTCCTGGTTGTGAGGGAAGTAGTGTCCGCTGCCCCCCCACCCGCCCTTTGACCCGGGAAAATTGGCAAACCTGTCGAACTTCCGCTAACCCTCTCCCCGCTTGTACCCCCAGCTGTGGCTGACATGCTAGTGACATAATTCTGAATACAATCTTTCAGCCCAGGTATATAGTCTAAAAGGTTACCTGTACTGCCCAGGTGCCCCTGTGGCATGGATGTTTCCAGCGGCGGGTGTACTCCGGCAGAGAATGCTGTGTTTAAATTTGCTGAAGGCCAGTCGGCTTGAAACCCTTGAGTGCATGCCATAGGCGCTGCTGTAGAGCTCATCACTGTTCGTTGAACCCTTGTGCCCGAAGGTAGCTGTTTGAGGTAAAATTGCCAAGGAAGCTGGAGTGGCCCCCCAACCAGGTTGCGTCACTGCAGAAGAGGAGAGAGCTGGGAACATATTAGTGTTAGACATTATCGTACCTGTAGACCAAGATACAGTTGTGGCTTGATTATCTCCTAACATATTACTGGCCATGAGGGCATTGGAGGCGTCCATGCCCCAGCTTGGCATGGTTCCATTAAATGAAGTACTTAAGCCTTGCTTGAAGGCGATCTGTTGCCCTCCTCCCCCTTGACCTTCGCTCCCCCTAGTGATAGCATAACCTGCATAACCGGGCGATAGATGTGCTGGCCAGGGTTGCATGGGTTCCCTGCATAGAGTGGGTGACCCATGTTTGAGCTTATGTTAGACGTGCCAGCGGATAATCCCTGTATTGGGGTTAGTAATGGGCCGCTGACCTGCTGCATGCCGGTTAAACTGGGTATTGCTCCCCAAGCATTGGGGTATACCTGGGGGAACAGGGCAGCCCCTGCCGTTGCTGCGCACCCCTCTGCCTGATGAGGGACCGGTTCTGCTGGCCTGCTTGCCCAGCTTGTGATGGCGCCCTGGTTACCCAACGAGTAGATAGGCGCCATTATATCACTTCCCCCCCACTCCTGCTGTATTCTGGTCATTGGCAGCTGAGCCATTACCTGCACCGCTTGGGGCCTGGTGTTCCCTGGAGCCAAACCCCCAGCCATGTTCCCCCCCTCGTGAGGGAAGTTCCCAGAACCCAGAGCTGTGTCCCCCAGTTCTCCATTGTTACCTGCTGTTAACACCGACTCTGGTGATGTTGGTGGCCAGGATTTTCTTTCCTGTGTTCCTCTCTTACCCGCAGCAGCTGCAGTTTTTCTTGTTGTCCTGCTGTGTTGTGTGCCTGTCAGCTCCCTCCGTTGTCTCTTTCCCCTCCTGCTCGTGTGCCTGGGAGGTCCGGCATTCTCAGCTCCTACGGCTTCTTCTGAGCCTGGGTCCGCTCCGGTCCTCGCGTCCATTAAGCCGACAAGTTCTTCTGTTGCTGCTGTGGTGCCGGTGCTGTCTTCCTCTCCCTGAGGCTGTGAACTGTGAGCCGCTCCCGCCAATTCCTCCAGTGGGATCGTCCTTCAGGTAGCTCCGCCCCTATAGCTCCGTGCTCCCTGGGAACCCACTTTAAAGGGAAACATCCCCTGCATGTGGCCGCTGCCCCCACCATGCCGCCAACCCGCTAATACTGGTCGCCTCACAGGAGAATGATCCTTTAATTTGATGATTTTGTTTACAATGTGGCATATATATCTGGTCTGTTGTGGGGATGTGTGCGCAGGTTTCACATCTCGGTTGTTGGCAGGGGTAGGTGCCATTTATGGTTGTTTTGCCCAGGGAGTTGTGTACCAGTAGGCGTTTCAAATTCAGGAGTGAAGGCACTGGCTCTCGGTTTCAGTTTTCTTTCTGTTTGTATTTCAATAGTTTGTGTCTGGGAATAGATATGTCCCTTTGGATTTCCTTGTCCGTTGTTTTGGGATTGTATCCCTGTTTAATGAACTCACTGCGGAGTTGCTGTAGGTGTTTATTCATCTCTGTTGGGTTTGAACAGAGATGATAGTAACGTATCGCTTGGCTGAAAATGATACATTTTTTGGAGTGTTTGGGGTAGAAGCTGTCATTCCTAGATAACTGCATCTCTCAGTTTGCAGTATATCAAGGTCAATAGGGTGTTCCCTTGTATTTTAATTGTGGTGTCCAGAAAGTTGATTTGATTTTTGGAGTAGTCAAGTGTAATTCCTTCCACCCCACTATAAACTTAAACTTGACTACTCCAAAAATGTATGTATGTATGTATAATTTTGTTTATAAAGAGCCACTTTGGTACGCAGTGCTGTACATTATAAAATACAGAGTATACAAACAAGGGGATAAGTGCAAGCCATTATACAGATAAATAAAAAAATAATTATACAGAAAAATAATAATTTAACCAATAGCATTCCTAAAAGTATATTCCTAAGAATTATAAGGAATATTACCACGGATGAGGATTTCAATACTGCAGCAGTTGGAAAACCATATTTTTGAGTAGAGGTTACCCTAAGGGTTTGATTAAGAAGCATAAAAAAATATGCAAGTAACTTTCAAGAGCAGGACCTACTCAATATTAAAATTAAACAACCTGATGAGATAGTCAGGTTCATTAATACACATAATGTAGAAACTGAGGAAGTGAGATATATACTGAACAAAATTGGCACATCCTAAAACAAGATCCTAACCTCTGAATTACAGCACCATCTATCACCACCAGGAGGTCAAAGAACCTAGGCGATAGACTTATCAGTAGGGATGGCCGGTTTGCGGATCCGAACCCGGATCCGCCGCGGATTTATCCTGTTCGCGAACGGCAGATTTTTCCGGATTTTCCGCCTTCCGAACTTCCGATTCGCGGATTTTTAGTATTTTCGAAAATTTTCGAAATTACGAGTTTTCACGTATTATCAAAAATTTTCGAAAATACAAAAAAATATTTTTCGAAAATACTAGTTTTCTCGTATTTTCGTAAATTTTCGAAACTACGCGAAACCCCATAATTTCGAAAATTTTCGAAAATACGAAAACTCTCATAATTTTGAGGGTATTTTTCATTTTAATGGGTCCGCTCGCGGATTTTCGAATTTTCTTCGAAAATTCGCGGATCCTCGAGCGGACCGGATTTTGCGAAGTTCGGACATCTCTACTTATCAGTAGCCTTTTTCAGAGGTCCACACAAGCACTACAAAGAGGTATAAAATTATGAGGCACTTTTCCCTGCAGTCATTGTTTCTTCTGTACAATAATGATTTGGGAAACTGAAGTTTGGGATTCTAGATATATTTGTAAATATGAAATTAAAGACTATTTTAATTGTCAGACAGATAATGTTATCTATGCTTTAAAATGCCCATGTGGACTGCTATATGTAGGGATGATCACTCAGAAATTTTAAAACAGACTTTCCAATCATATGTCAAATATCAGGTTGGCCCATAGAGATAATAGAGATGGTAAAATGCTATCAAGTGTTGCAATGCATTTTTTTAAGTGCCATGATGGAAAGTCTCATTTACTTAAATGTTTTGGTCTCCAGCGCATCACGCATAACATGAGAGGGGGAGATGTATGTGCTTCACTACTGAAATGTAAAACGTGGATATCCAACCTATGAACTAAAGCACCAAACTGGATTTCTCACCATTTATCTAAGTGTGTACTGGTTTTCATATCTTATTTATCCCTCCACAGTTGATTTCTTACCTGGTCTACCATTGGATACCGCACATTTTAGTTTAGTTCTAGTTCGGGAAAACCATAATGTATGACACTGGATATGTAATTTTCCTCATACATATGAGAAAGTCAAATTCCTACTATGATGAGACATCATGATGAAATACACTATGAGACATCATCTCTCAATTTTAAATGTTTTTGGACTCTTTCCATCAATTGGTACTTGACACTATATAATTATACTATGTAAGGATATCTGCACAAGCAAACTTACCTAAATCGGCATAGATATAAAAAGAGGGGGGGGGGGCTCATTTATTGTTCCTCCATGGACTCTATTTTGGAACACTGTTCATCCAAAGTTTTTTACTAAAATGTATGATCAACGTTTGGGATATAAATTGATATATTTGTATTTAATTGCTGTAGGTGTGCATGTAATCCAAGCATCAAAAAATTGACCAATCAGAAACGGATTAGGGTTTTCTGCAAACCTATATAAAGAGGTGCACTTCGCCATGGACCTCAGATGCCATTGCAGTAGATGGCTGAAGAAAGAAGATGGAGAGGGTGCCTCCACCCCTCTCAGCAGGCCCTTCCGTTCCTCTCTCCGCCAGCAGCAGGGCAGAAGGCTTGGAGGGGCTGCTGGGAAGCGGTGGTGGAGGGTGGTCGCCACCACCGCATGGGACGTGGGCGGAGTGGGCTTATGCCCCGTACCTGTAGCGGAGGTGCCGGGAAGAGATTTTAAGTCCCTTTGCGGCAATATTGTACTTAGCGCATTGCGCTAAGTGCACTAAGTGCAGTATCGCCAGGAAGGGACTTAAAATTACCGCCGGCCATCGCAGCCACGATACATATCGCGGCAATGGCGCTGGCCGTTATAAATACGGCAATAACGCTATTTTCGCAGTCACGGTGTGCAGCGGTAATTTTTGGGTGCTATTTTCGGCCCTTTATAAATATGCCCCTTAAGCTCCCTAACTATGCGATATCAGCAGCCATTGTTAAAGTCTTTTTGGACGAAATGTGTCTGGCATCTCTGTCACCCAGCGGTGGTTCTAGTAATCTGCTGATATGCTTATCCACTGGTGCTACATGGTACTTTCCTCTTACCTTGTCTCTTATTTATGCTATACGTCGAATACTTGTGATTACTTGTATACACTTCTATCTTTAAACATTACCTATAACAAGGCACCATGTTTACATACAGCACTAGTCACTTTATATGGTTGCATAAGACTTGTTTTTTTAATATTTTTATCTTATTATATGCCCATTCTAATAAAGTATCTTTTATATATATATGTGAGTGCATCTGAAGCTTTTTTTCTCTTTCAGACTGATATGCCCTATTTCTTTCAGATTGCTCCTACCCATTAGGGTTATTCTGAGTTAGTGCCCTGCAAAATTTTCTCTGTAAAATTGTGAACTTAAAGGGCAAGTCCAGCCCCAAAATGAAAACTTACATACAGGTAAATCACCCCCCAAAACCCTGAATGGTAATAGTTTGAAATCTGAAATATATAAGTCTAACCTGAAATCCTGCACAATATCCTGTTTCCCTGTTTCTGCTTCCTGGTTCTTCCAGTTAGCAACTGTCAGTTATGGATTTGACAGTTGACATCACAGCCAATGACTGAATGTTAATCCCCTGTCTGCCTCTTCTGAGCATGCCCAGGCTCAGTACAGGCTCAGTACAGATTTCTAAATTGCTCAGTTTCCGTGAGGCATCCAGAAGCATAGCAGGCATACAGTAATGAATTCATAGGACAAACTATGATATATCAACATATTTTAAAGAGGCCATTCTTTCTAAAAGATGTCCTTATGAGGGTGGAGTTGTCCTTTAAGGCTAGGTTCAGACGAAGGTCTGTGCACCGTTTGTGCAGCGCTGTCACTAAGGGTTTCTGAGCAATGCCGGTAGGAAAATGCTAAATGAAAAGTTTTCCTAGCGGCAGACATCTGCAACCACTAGTGAAAACGCTGCACGGACGGTGCACAGACATTAGTCTGGACCTAGCCCAGGTCAAATTATCAAATTATCGCCGCACATTTACGCGGTATTTAAATGCTATAATAGCAATCCTTTATAAATATGCCCCTTAGTGTTATGCAACACCTCCTCAGCACTAACATTTTTCTATTCACTATCCTACATTGCATGCAAACATGCAATGTTTCTTTTTGACATAGATACTACTGTTTAATGTTAACTGTTAACTACTAGAAAGATGTCAAGACATTTCTGAGAATGGCAGGGGAGAAACTGGGTGAAAATCTACACACCACTGGAGCTGTCCTTACAATTCCTAATGGAATAATTTATCTTGAGTTAGAAATTCAGATTGAAAATTCTCTCAGACCATGCATTATGTTATGGATTGGCTGATATGTACTAGATGCTTTTTATTAATAAGGGATCTGAATCAGGCTTCAGTAGTATCTAGATTCAACTACAGTGTAGTAAGCTTTTGTGATGTGCTGTTTGTCACTTTTTTAAACTCATCTGCAAATGATGCCCTATAATAGATATTTTGTCAAATCTGCCTTTAAAAAAGTCACTTATTGGAAATATACTTCACTGAAAAATCGCAAAAATGTGCCTTAAGCTGGTAATAAAAATGCAATTTACATAGCTAAATAATTAACTCTAATGGAAAACAGGTGTAACAAGGTTTGTGCTCTCCAAATGGCTAAAATATTAGAAAGGTGTGGTTAGTCAAAGCTGCATGGTAAATTAACAGCTTATGAGGGGGCAATGTCATTTGAAGGTATAGAGCTGTAAAATGTGACTAACGTGTAACTAATTTTTACAATAAATAGGTTCTAAGGCATTAATACTTAAATGTGTGGGGTGTTGGTTTTGGGGGCAGAAACAATAATAATGTTTGTTTTCTCTTCCAAAATTTGACAGACAAAACTGTATTGCAAGCAATCTGTAAAGATAATCGGAAGCACAGATTTAATCTAGGGCTAATAATTGTTTATTGTGGCCTGCGTGTTTATTATTATTCATATAAAGAAAAGGTTCTGGGAATCCAGGAAATGTTTAACAAGTTTATTATTGCTCAGAAAGGATATGCTATTGGTATAAAGTATATACTATTGGTATTACTGCTCTTCAGTTACAGAGGTGGAACATTTTAGAAACATGAAACACTACTTATAAATACTTAAATTAATGACTGACATCAAACATTAACTATGCTGATCAAAATCATAAAAATGTATTCATTTTGTGACATGCTTATTTTTGATGAATTAAGTCAAGCTGACATAAATAATAGGTCCTAAATATAGTTAAGAAGAAAATCATGAGGCATATATGAGGCGTGGTAATAATGTCCATGCCTGTGTGGACATTATAAAATAACAGTGGGTACTGATATTTTACAATGCACCATGGATGTAAAACACTGTCCATGGTGCAAAATAGCGACACCACACAGTACACACCTCACGGTATACACAAGTGCAGCCCATTTAGAAATTACTTCTGTAGGTTTATAAATATGTTTGTGTCTAGTAAAACAAGAAATAAGCTGAATGGCAATAGGTTTATTTCTTGTGTGTACCTGAAGAATTTTAAAGAAACTGCTCAAAAAGTAATTACCATATGTGTATTATTCCAGGTAAGACTGGTGATGTAGGATTTACTACATGTAGGGTGTGTGCTCATTGTTGTCTTGTTTGTCATACAGTGATGATAGGAAGACACTGTTTCACGCCTATGTAGGACACCCTCCTACTTTAAAAAGATAATTTGCACTCATTAATATTCCCTCCACCCTAAGCCTGTTATAGGTTACCTATGGGTTAAAACTTGCCTCTGCAGGTATCTGTTTGTTACATTTCCCACAACCTTGTTTTACATATTTTGTATTGTGGTGGTATTGACTACAATTGACTACAATACACTGGACAACTACACTGTAAAAAAAATTTTAAAAAATTTAAGTTTGCTTTATTTTGTTACATTTACAACAATCTTAAGAGTCACATCAATATCACTTTGCGTATTGAAATTATAACAAAATATCTGTCATTATATCAGTTGTTCATCATTGTATTTTGAGACAATAATAAAAATAAACTATACACATACATCTGCACATATTTCTTTGTGCATTATTTAGAGTATTTCTTTCTTTCTTGGTATTAGAATGTATTAATTATAAATATTATTGTTCTATAGGGGGGGTAGAGTGGGGTAGGGAGGGTGGAGGAGTGGGGGAGATGGAGGATCACCTCGGGCCTGACTCAAGCAATCTTGTTGTTGTGTCTGAATTAATTCATATACCCCATACCCTAATGTATTTGTTAGGCAATGTCTGTAAAGATAAAGGATTTTATAGTATGCAAGGAAAAATATAACTTTTAAAAATAAAAAGTACCTGGGGCAGGGAGATAGTATTGAAAAATAATTTTAGGAGCACCAGCACATACAATTTTCATTTGCCGGGTTAGTGTCCTGGTATTTTCTGTATTAAAGATATTTTTAAAGCATATCAAATCTTTGTTGAAATTAAAATCCACCAATGAAGAGTGGATAAAGGATGCCATTTTAAACTAAACACTGCATTCCAAATTATTATGCACACACGGGTTCGTGCAGATAAAGGCAAAATGAAAAATGTTTCTGCCAGATAAATGCATCAGATTAAGAGAGCAGTTGCTAAAATACGATTACAAAGAATCAAATAAGCATTTGAAGCTGCTGGTGCCTCGAACATCAGTGTGCAGGATCCTCCAGAGGATTGCAATTTTGCATAAACTTTCTATTGCTCACAACCAAAAAACAGTTGCAGTGGGCCCAGACAGAGTCTTGTTTATTAATGAGTGCAATGCAACCCTGGATAGTCCAGATGGATTGAGTGGTAGATGGTTGATGGACAGCCACCATGTCTCAACAATACTGCAACGTCAGAAAGGAAATGGCGGAGTCATGTTTTGGGGAGAGAGCTGGTCAGACACTATAGGGTCTGTGAAGGTGTGAAAATTACCTCTAAAAAGTATGTGAAGTTTCTGACCGACTACTTTTTTCCACCATGGTACAAAAAGAAGAAGCATGCTTTCCGTAACAAAATCAACTGTATGCATGACATCTCATCATGCTGCAAGGAATACCTCTGCATTATTATATAAGTGTTGCAGTCTATCTTTTTCCTCTTTATTTACATGTTTAGTTAATTTACACAGACCTGCACCTGTACTATACTGAAACTTAGTGCCTTGATCACCCTTCTTTATTACCTCTGCATTATTGGCTGCTATTGGCATATAAGGAAACTCATGGTGTGGCACCCATCCTCCCCAGACCTCAATCGAATTGAGGACATTTGGAGCATTCTCTATCTGTACATCTCCAAGTGGGTGTAATAAAACAGAGATACAATGTATATCAATTTAGGAGATTATCTTTAGGACTTTAAAAAGGAAATATACTAAACTTAATTATCAATCAAAAAAAAAAAAAATCTTAAAAATACTGGTTTATACTGTCTCTAATTTGCAGATCCACATAGCCTCCCTTCTTAATATCAATTTATGTTTATCCCCCTTTCTATGTTCTTTCACACTATCTATCATTTGGAATTTGACACATAATTCCCCACCATGTTTTTCTATACATGTTTTGCTAAAGCACACCTGGTGTTCCCTTTAGCCACAGCATTTATATGTTCTGCTATTCTCGTTGCTGCCCTACTTATAAAACAACACTCTCCTGTTTCTCTTGACCCTCCTTCTTGTGTGTACTCTATGTCCGTAATACCCAATGCTGTCTAACCTCTTATCCTATTTCTCTGAGCACAGCACAGCTGTTGACACTGCACCAGTTATTACTTTAGCACTTCCACCCTTTCCTATGTATCTATATGTTACCCACCTAAGTAGGTTGTAAGCTCTATGGGGCAGGGACCTCTTTCATCATGTTACATGTTTTAAGCGCTTGTATATTTCATGATGCTCATACTTAATTATATATTTATGAATTTATTTATTGTCCCCCTTGTGCAACTTTTTGTATTCTATATTGTACAGCTTTTCTAAATAAACATATACATACCTACACACAAATAAACTATGTGAGACATTTTACAATTCATATCATACCTGGTTTTATACTCATACTGGAAGAGCTTTTCAAATATTTTGATGTAGTTATATATAAACACATCATGCATCTTGCATGACCAAACCTGTAACTACCTACTACAAACAGCAAAGTGGGTCTCTGTGGGTCATTAATCTTTAAATATAAACATATAAGATCCAATTGTTCTATCTTATTTGAACGAGAACCTGGGTTGTTGCGGTAATATATTGCTAAGTATATGATCATGTAATAGTATTGGCCCATAGTTTTCTAATTACTTGAAAGACCCACTGTGCATCCTATGACAGTATAAGTCAAATACGGTGCCTTTTTTTCATATCCTAGCAGATTAGAAGATCAGTTCAATTACTTAGCACTGCTCTCTTATATGCCTTCCTCAAATTATCTGTCTAATATCCTCTCTCAAGAAAGCAGTCCCATAGAATCATAGCCTGCAGGGCTGGCCTTAGGATAAATAGCAACCTGTGCATGATTTGTTACTGGTGTCTAATGATCCCCACCACTCACTAAATATTTTGCTGAATGCTGGTTGCCTTGGCATGCTTCAAATCAAGTCTGCCACCTGAGCTTACTGTCTTTCAGTATCTGCATAGTGTGCTTATATATAGCGTGGATACATCATTATTTAACACAAAATGCACAGACAGAACAGCATTCAGACATCGAAATTAAGGCTTACAGTATGTGTGTTGGGGTTTTGATTGTGACGCAGGGTAGCTGTTATGCACAAATTAGATCTGCAGGAATGTGACATGGGGCTGTGGCACTGATACACACCTTTGACCAACAGGTCCTCAACAGGTAAAAATATAAATATTTTTAAGAATCCTGACTGGCACCCCCCCTGGTAATGCAACCTGTGTGGTCCCACAAGTTGCCCATATCACAGGCCGGCCCTTATAGCATGTGTCTGGAATGCTTTCCAAGAGGAACAGATTCTTTGTTATCTAAGAAACTGGCCATATGGTATGCCATTAATCACTGTTTTTGGGTGATGGGTTCAACATCAAGATATTTAATATGGTCAGGATGATACTGTAAAGAAAATTTGATACCCCAATTTGTCTGACTGCAATAATCAACAAATTGCTCAATTCAACTAGAGTCCCCATCTCAGATAACAATTAAATCTTCTATGTACCTGTAATAGGCTACAATATTATGCTTAATAGGAGTTGTTCCAATCATAAATGAAACAAGATTTACAAAATTGCACAAATAAATTGGCGTACAATGGAGCAAATTTAGTTCAACACAAGTAAATATTCAATTTCCAATGAAAGAAAGGTATTTGGATCTTGGCCATACATAGTAGTCTTAGATAACTAGAAATACATCACATTTAACCGCTTTTTATTTTCAATTGATGAGTATAGCAAAGGCTACATGCAAAGTGACTAAATAGTTTGAGGATTTTCATGCTCTTTGTGTTATTTTTTTATTGCATCTGTCATGTCTCTTCAAAAGCTAGGAATAGCCAAAATCATAGGTAAAAGTAATTGGTCGACATATTGAGCCACTCTCATTGATGGATCCCAATCCAGAGATAATGGGTCTACATTGTTCTTGCTCTAAGTATTTATGTACTTTAGGCAACCAACAGAAAAATGACATGGTAGTTCAGGATATATTGGGCAGCAGGGTGGCTCAGTTGTGCCCGAGCCTAATGCCTTGCACCATTGAAGTCCTGAGTTCGAATCCACACTTGGACATCTGGAGTATGCATGTTCTCCCTGTGCTTGCTTGGGTTTCCTCAAGGTGCTCTGGTTTCTCCCACAATCATAAAGACATACTAATAGGTGGTATCTGTCAATTTTAATGTTCTTAGATTGCAAGCTCCTTGGGGCAGGGCCTGATGTGAATGAATACTGTATATACCCAAGTATAAACCAACACAAATATAAGCCAAACATAGAAAAGACAATCAATGCACATTCCTAGGCCCCATACAATATCATATTATCTGCACATTGGCATACTTTATAAACAAAGGGGTTTTAGTATACATTACTGTGATCACATGAATGAAAAGCCTTCCAAACACGTCAAGGTAACCCCAGTCTGGAAGGTTCTAACTTCTAACCTTTTTTACTTCAATTACCATAAGAAAACTTCTGCATTTCTCCTAGTTGTGCACTGGATCCATATAACAGGCTTACTCACTTCCCCCTAGCCCTTTGGCTTTTTAAAATGAGGGAAGAGGCCATCCACCCAGTGCTTTAAATTAAAGGCATAGGACCTCCCATAAAATGGGTGTGCTGGCGGTGCTATAACCACATGGAAGCTTGTATTGTATGTATTTATTGGGAAGCCAGGTCAAGCTAGGTCAAAAGACACCAAGCACTCTATATGATTAAAACAGTTCCTTTTTATTACATAAATCTGGTAAGGAAACGCCACAAATCTAACTTTTTGGGGTTACTTTGCAAATACTGTATCTGCTTTCATAAATTATTATTATTATTATGGATTTTTATAGCGCCAACATCTTCTGTGGTGCTTTACAATTACATAGTCATACATTACATACAGGGTAATACAGGTTATACAAAGTCATACATATTACATACACAGGTAATACATAATATAAGTAAACAGAGTGATGCATTTTTTTTACAGCAATACCGTGATACAATAGGAGAGAGGACCCTGCCCAGACCCTTACAGTCTACAGGAAATGGAGGTGAGACATAAGGTTGCGGGAATCGGTAGGCTGTAAATAGCTTGGCAGTAGAGCGTGAAAGGCGGGTTGGATGATAATGGGTAGTCAGATTGGTAATGCCTAGACCAAGTTTTATGGTTGCCTGAAGAGGTGGGTTTTAAGGTTACATTTGAAGGTATTAAGGGACGGTGAGTGACAGACAGACGGAGAAAGGGATTTCCAGAGCGGCAGCATGAGCAAAGTCCTGAATACGGGCATGGGAAGAGGTGACAAGGGTGGATGAGAGGAGATAATTTTTGGAGCGGAGTCGGTGGATCAGCTCTGAGATATATGGAGGGGCTGTATTGGATAGTACTTTATAGGATAGGGTAAGCAGCTAGAACTGGATCCTTTGTGATGGGCAACCAGTGGAGTGACTGACAAAGAGGAGAGGCATTAGAGAAGCGAGAAGAGAAATGAATGAGCCGGGCAGCAGAGTTGAGGATGAATTAAAGCGGTGCCAGGCGGTTGTTTGCTAAACCACACAGTGTTGCAGTAGTCTAGCCGGGATATGATTAGGGCATGGACTAGGATTTTTGGAGCTTCATTCGATAGGAAGGGTCGAATTCTGGAGATGTTTTTGAGTTGGAGCCAACAGGAGTTGGCAAGCGAATTGACATGGGGTTTGAAGAAAAGATCAAAATCTAATGTTATTCCCAGGCAGCGGACATGATGAGATAGGGATATAGGAATATTGTTAATATCAATAGTAAGACTAAGGAGGGGAACAGATTGTGAGGGTGGGAAAAGGACAAGTTCAGTCTTGTCCATGTTTAGTTTGAGGAAGCGGGAGGACATAAATGTACTAAGGCAGTTGGGATGTCAGTGTAGGGAGATCTGGGGCAGAGATGTAAATTTGGGTATTATCCGCATACAGGTGATAATGGAATCCAAATGAACTAATGAGTTGTCCAAGGCCATAGGTGTAGATGGAGAAAAGAAGGGGGCCGAGTACTGTGCCTTGCAGGACCCCCACAGGGAGGAGGCGAGGAGTGGAAAACACTAAAGATCCTAACAGAGAGATAGGAGGATAGGCAAAAAAGTGCAGTGTCCTGGATACCCAAGGAGGCCAGGATCTGAAGAAGTAGAGGGTGATCAACAGTATCAAAAGCAGAGGACAGATCAAGAAGAATGAGCAAAGACCTTCAGATTTAGCACTAAGTAGATCATTGGTCACTTTAGTGAGGGCAGTTTCCGTGGAGTGGTTAGGGCAGAAGCCTGACTGGAAATGGTCAAAGACAGAGTTAGAAGACAGATGACTGACCACTTCACCATACACATGTCTTTCCAGTAGTTTAGAAGCAAATGGGAGAAGGAAGACAGGCCGATAGCTGGAAAGAACGGACGGGTCAAGTGAGGGTTTTTTAAGTATAGGGGATACCACAGCATAAAATGAAGAGGGAAAAATACCGGTGGAGAGGGACAAGTTAAAGAGAGAGGTTAGGGGGTAGGCAGAGGAGGTGGCGAACAGAGCAAGGAGTTGAATACTTTAAAGGGCAAGTCCAGCCCTAAAATTAAAACTTACATACAGATAAATCTCCCCCAAAACCCTAAACGGTAATAGTTTGAAATCTGAAAATAGAAGTCTAACCTGAAATCCTGCACAATGTCCTGTTTCCTCTGTTTCTGCTTCCTGGTTCTTCCAGTTAGCCACTGTCAGTTATGGATTTGACAGTTGACATCACAGCCAATGACTGAATGTTAATCCCCTGTCTGCCTCTTCTGAGTATGCCCAGGCTCAGTACAGGTTTCTAAATTGCTCAGTTTCCATGAGGCATCCAGAACAAAGCAGGCATACAGTAATGAATTAATAGGATAAAGTATGATATATCAACATATTTGAGAGGCCATTCTTTCTAAAATATGTTCTTATGAGGGTGGAGTTGTCTTTTAAAGAGCTGTTTTTATGCTTAGTTAGATTATGCTTAGTTTGCATTGAAATTAGTGGCCCACTATGTTTTTACCTGACAACCAGAAATATACGTATTATAACCAGTACTTTTCAAAAATGTTAAATTTTGGAAACTTTTCCAGCTCACTCTTGAAACTATCCAATAAACTTTTAATTTCTTAGCTGCTAGATGACTATTCCATAGTTTTATTGTTCTCACTGTCTCACCAGACAGTTTCTTGTACAGCCCATTAAACAGTATCTCCACCAATCAAAATGCAGAATTCTAAAACTGTACTGAATAGTCAAGTGCTATTAAATTTTTCCCTTGAATTTTTACCCCTCTTTATACAAGACAATCAGGAAAAATGTCACCATTATGTAAGTATTTAACACCAGCTATCAGCTGTCATTAAAAAATTATGTGTGTACAGCTGCGCATCCTCTGGTAAATTGGCTTACGGCAGACGAGTGTCTGTTGCGATACTAGCACAGCCCTGCAACCTAGGAGTTAAAGCCCCGCAACCTAGGGGATTAAAGTCATGCTAACTGATACAGTTCTGGAGTGCCTCCTCACAAACCCCCCTGAATATTTTGCTATTAGCCATTCTAGCTGTCTGGCACTAGATTCACTCGGCACAGAGCCACTTAAAATATAGGCAGCACAAGAATTGTTAAACCAAATATGCATCACATGCATCATATGCATGTTAAACCCCATATGCATCTCATCTGCCACTCTGCTGTCCATTTTGATAATCTATCTAGGTCTGCTAGCCGCAATAGCACATTATTTATAGTGTGTCATCAGCAAAGACAGAGACCTTGCTCTCAATAACTATTTAATAAATAAATAGCAGTGTCCCCAGTACAGAACCATGAGACACTGCACTTAGAACTTTAGCCCACATGCAATTAGCTCCATTCAAAACCCAATTCTCTTTCCTTGTACAAAGGTTTATTTTAGGATTCAGTTTATGCACTAGTTACCTATGTGATACAGTATCAAAAGATTTAGCAAAATCTGAGTATACTGTTGTACATCCCACTGCTGTCAGAATCTAAATTCTTACCTCTTCCAAAAAAATCTCCCCCAAAAACCAAGCCTTTATCATCTGCACTTAAATGCAGATGATACACAAATCTACTTGTCCACCCCTGCACTCCCGACATCCAATGTCTCCTTGCCACCTCCTCTTGGATGTAGCAACACTGCCTCAAATTGAATCTTCGATCATCACAGAACCATCTCCTGCACAGACCCCCAATAATACTGCTTCCTCTCACCTTAAGGGCTCGTTCACACTACATTAGTTTTTTATCCTTTTTTCAAAACTCAGGTGCGATTAAAAAAATGGACAGACAGTAAAACCCCATAGGATTTCATAAAATCGTTCACACCTGCTGCGTTATATTCCGTTCCAGTCCGTTTAAAAAACACAGTGCATGCAGCAGTGTCGTATCTACGTTAAAACATTCGGGGCACATGCCCCGGATGTTTGGCAAAGTGCCCCGAATGTTTTACTGCTTGTGCCCCTAGTTCTGGACTCCCCGGCGGCAAGTTTCTCACGCTGGCGCGATGACGTCACGTGCATGCCGGCGCAGAGCGTTACAGACGGCCTCTGCGCTCCCGGCCTTCCCCTACACGGACTCTCTGGTGTGTGGTGTCTCTATAGATTAGATTAGATAGATAGATAGATAGATAGATAGCAGAGTTAGATAGATGAGTTAGATAGATAGCAGAGTTAGATAGATAGATAGATAGATAGATAGATAGCAGAGATAGATAGATAGATAGATAGATAGATAGATAGATAGATAGATAGATAGATAGATAGATAGATAGATAGCAGAATTAGATAGGTAGATAGATAGCAGAGTTAGATAGATAGATAGCAGAGTTAGATAGATAGATAGATAGATAGATAGCAGAGATATATAGATAAATAGATGGATAGCAGAGTTAGACAGATAGATAGATAGCAGAGTTAGATAGATAGCAGAGTTAGATAGATAGATAGATAGATAGATAGATAGATAGATAGATAGATAGAGTTAGACAGATAGATAGTTAAGGGGCCCATACACGATGCAATGAAATTGGTCTATGAACTACCGACCAGATTTAAATTGTAAACAATCGTCGTACATTCGGACATAAACAAACACAATAAAATTGTTGCCATTTGCTGTGCACAATCTGGCATTAATAGGCAGATATGATTGTGTAAGATGTAAATTGTTGCAGAATAGAATGTGCCGCTAGAAAGCAACCAATTCACCATATATGGGCAGATTTAATTGTTGCTGATAGTGTAATATAGCAGAAATGACGAATGTACAAACACATTTTGGCGTTGAGGTCTCGAATGGTAATGAAGAATGAAGTAATTTGCGTTTGTGTTTGCTGGTTTTTCTTTCATATTTTATTTGCTAACGAATGTCGATGTGTGTTCGTACATCAATAAATGCGTCTGTTGTTGTCATGTGTACCGCATCCCACATTGCCATCATGAACCAAATATACACTCTATGGTCTCACACCTTCCAGACTGTGTCATGTACCACATCACACATTGTCATCATAAAAACAATATACACTCTATGGTCTCACACCTTACAGACTGTGTCATGTATCACATCACACATTGCCATCATGAACACAATATACACTCTATGTTCTCACACCTTCCAGACTGTGTCATGTACCGCATCACACATTGCCATCATAAACACAATATACACTCTATGGTCTCACACCTTCCAGACTATGTCATGTACCACATCACACATTGTCATCATAAAAACAATATACACTCTATGGTCTCACACCTTCCAGACTGTGTCATGTATCACATCACACATTGCCATCATGAACACAATATACACTCTATGGTCTCACACCTTCCACATTGTGTCATGTACCGCATCACACATTGCCATCATAAACACAATACATACTCTGTGGTCTCACACCTTCCAGACTTTGTCATGTACCGCATCACACATTGCCATCATGAACCAAATATACACTCTATTGTCTCACACCTTCCAGACTGTGAGCTCTGCTTTTTCCAGGAAGTTATATGACACTGCAGGATTGAGTTAGAAGACATTTGCTGGGCAATCATCCATACACATAAACAATTTTATTGTAGCAGATAAAAATTTTCCGTTCTGACAGATCACCTTCAGATTCAATCAGATCTTCTCAATTTAAATGCACCAGACTTTATGTATACCATTAACGATACAATTGATGTACAATCGTGGAGTTCGTACGACGATTGTACAATAAAATTGCATAGTGTATGAGCCCCTTTAGATAGATAGATAGCTAGCAGAGTTAGATAGATAGCAGAGTTAAGGGGCCCATACATGGTGAAATTAAGTTGTTGGTTTTCTGTAGAATAGAAGAATAATTGGATACGATCGTCGCACGTTCGGACACACACGAAAGCGATGTAATTGTTCTTATTTGGTTGTGCAACCTGCCACTAATGTTGCGATCAAATTGTAGAAGATGGTATTTGTGTGTATGTAGTCTCTGAAGTACATTTGGCATCGATTTACCATAAATGTAAAGATCTGGTTGCTGGCAATATGGTAATGTATACGCAGTGACGGTGGTACGAACGTCAATTATGTACGTTCGTTAATGTTTCGTATGTGTGGCGTATGGTTTGAGTGCATTTTGCTGGATCGTCCTGCGAACCCAAGCCCTTTCGACTGTACATCGTGTCGTGACATTGTTTGTACAAATTCGTGGAAGAATCGTTCAGCTATGTCTTCTGTTAGAATGGTTGCTGCTGCTGTACTGGTGATGGGGTTGGGGAAAAATAGACGCAAGCATCGCAGGTCCTGCTGGGCTAAGAAATGGCTCCTGAAACGAGATTTTTTAGGTCATATGCAGCTGATAATGGAGCTTAGGGATAATAATCCTGAGGATTATCGCAACTACTTGCATATGTCAGAATTGTGCTTTCAAAATCTACTTGCCATGGTATCCCCTTATATAGAGAAAATGGATACATTGATGAGGCCAAGTATAACAGCAGAGCAAAGGCTAGTTGCGACCCTGCGCTTCTTGGCAACTGGGCGTTCTTTTGAGGATCTCAAATTTACAACAGGCATTTCGGCACAGTCCTTAGGTTACATCATACCCGAAACTTGCCAGGCAATCGTGGATGTACTGAAGGCAGAGTACATGAAGGTATGTGTGAGTTGACTTCATTCCGAGACATGTTATTTTGTTTATGATACCGTAAGATGGTACTGTACATGGAGCAATGTCAGGGCAACAGTTGATGCTCTTCGCATCTAATAACATTGTCTAGTACACTAATTATGTACGAGCTGCCTGTTGTATCTCACCTATTTTGGCTACTAATGTGTAATGATTCTCATATTATGTGTGCACCCCACTGAGTAAACATCGTTAAAAATTCTGTATATTTGCTTATGTTGAACACCTCATGGATTCCTTCTTTTTGGGTCATTACCAACATACACACCAGTCTCATATTCCAATGTCATGTACCCCTGTAGTCTCTTTCTATGTGAATAAGTGGTACATTATATCTGGGAGAATGAGCCCCTTACAATGTAATATATAGTGGATAATGCACCCCCAACGGTAAATTCTAAGGATATTAGAAGTCACCGAGGAGTTCCGTGACCATATAAAAGCACGAGGCCGCAGGGCGAGTACCTTATATACAGGGCACAGAACTCCAAGGTGACTTGGTGATATCCCTATAATGTACAGCTCGCTGTGCATTATTTATAATAACCTCCCCTTTGTGCCTTCTGGTTTCCTTCAAATGCAGGAACTGTGATGTTATAAGGCTATAATCTGACAGTTTCTCCCATAGAAATCCACTTCAGGGGTTAGGTTATATAGAGGATAATGCACTCGCAGCTGCAAATTATACGGATATTGCAAGTCACCGAGGAGTTCCGTGAGCATATAAAAGTACGAGGCTGCAGTCCGAGTAGCTTTTATACAGGTTACGTAAATCCAACGTGGCTTTTAATATGCCTTTAATTTACAGTTGGGGGACCTCTATTTCTTCAAACCTGCCCCTTTGTGGCTTCTGGTTTCCTTCTCCTCCTGGCACTGTAAGTTTACAAGGCTATAATCTTACAGTTACTCCCATAGAAAGACACTACGGGGGTAGGTAATAACAATATGACGCCACATAGGAGTTACCTGAGTGTATAGAAGCACGAGCCCATAAAGCGAGCGCTTTTATACACGACAGGGAATTCATAGATGGCATAATGTTGTTATATTATAAAGTGAATGGGCGCATTATGTCTTAGAAGACATAAGTATCATAGTGCTTCACCCCATGCAGCTGTAAAAGTATAGGCTTGTCCCTACTTCCACCTACAATCACACAACCTACCTTCTGTAACTTCAACCAAGTAGAAAGCCACACCCCAGGCCAGCAGCTATGCGTTGTACACATTTTAGTTGCGGAGGAGATAGACAATGGTTATGAAGGCACAGGAAGCAGCTCCAGCAGGTTCTGTTAGTGAAGCTAAACACGCAAATAATGCAGAGTTACTGTCCAGTCATGAACACTGGAATGTGCGGAGTAGTGGGAGATAAGAAATTAGTCACTTAGTGACGTAGCTTAGTGTTTTTTACAAGCATACCTACCACTGCAGCTCCCATTTTGAAATATCAGACCTATGTGTTGGATAGTGGATAAGTGATGCAGAACTGTATATGATAATTAAAATGGACATCAATAATGATTTGCCTGCCCTGTATAACATGTGTTTGACCTGGGGACTCCTATCTTGCTATGTTGACTGAAGTGGTATGTGCCCTGCAAGGTCATTATAATTCTCAAGTCGTACTGCATTATCCACTGTGGAATGCAACATTTGCAGGAGGCCAATGTGACAAACAAGAGAAAGTACTCACCAAATAAAAAAGCAAGCATCCATGAATGTTAATTGAAAGGATGTAGTAATGCACCTACCCCTGTATACAAAGTTCTGGTACATTGTGCTTTGATATAGGCAGGGAACACCTTTCTGACATGTAATCTTGCTATATATTTAATTTGCACCTGCATTTTCCCCCACCCCACAAGGTCTTCTCATGTGGGAGTAATTGTCATGTGATAGCCTTGTAAATGGACAATAACAGAACTAACAGTTCTTATCTTTGAAAATGGTGCCAATATTGCCCCAACCAATCAGATATTATTTAAGTTTTTAAAGCAAACATGTGATTGGTTGGGGCAAAATTCGCATCATTGTAAACGTTCCGAACTTTTCTTGATTCTCCCTGTTTAGGTGTTTTATTTAGCACTTACTTCCTGTGTTTATGTGTCTCAGAAAATTGTTGATCATATGTATCAACATTTACATCCTCTGTGTGTTAAAGTGTGTTGATACTTGAATTCAGTTGCCACTAAGGGAAGACTGTTGTTGGTTATGTAATTTGGCTTGTGTTTAGGTACTTGTGAGTTATTTCATGGCTGTGGCAACACATTGGATCATTGCCATCAGTTAGGTAAAGTTACATGATTGCCATCAGTTAGGTAAAGTTACATGCCAAACATGTATGTTAGTACAACAAGGAAATTGGATTCCAAATACAAACCTTTTTTGATGTATGAATCGGATAGGTTGTAGACACCCAGCATGCAAGTACATGCAAACAGCCCGGCAATGTCATATGGCGAGAGCGGTGCTGGGAACATCGCTACCTATAGCGCTGTTTGATTCACACACTTTCAACCACAGCTATTACCGGGGGATGCAAGTGGCCCTATAAAATGCCTATTGCTCCATATAACATTGCTTGCGGTGGCTGTGCTGTTAACTTTGGCAATAGCTGCCCAGCCGCGCCAAGGAAGGGCCCTATGTAGAGGGGGGGGCATGTTGCCCACACTTACTGCCCACGGTCCATGCGTATTGGGGGGACTTACTGCCCACGAGCCCTATGTAGAGGGGCCCTGCTGCATATGGGGGGATTACTGTCCAAGGGCCATGCAAATGGGGGGGGGGGGAGTTACTAGGATGTCTCTAGGGTTTTTGCCATCTGAGCAAAACTGTATCTGCAGCCTCTATGCGGCCACGCTGCCACCTCGGTGGGGTGGTCACAGCTTAAAGATTGGGTGTGCCTCCACCGGTGGGTATTTTGAACTTGCAATTACTGAGGTATTTATTTATACAATTCCTCAAATAGACATTTATCCTCAACATAATTAATGAAGAATAAAATATTTTGGCCAAAAGATTTGTAAGCCCTGCTACCACGTCAAGGCAGACTCTTTCAGCAGGAACCTAACTAACCTAACTAGTCTAACCTAGCCTAACCTAACAAGTGCTAGCTAAAGCTAACCTAACCATAGGAAATGCCTTTTTACATCTAGCTCAATAAAGAGAAATGTGAAAAAAAAATGTAATCTGAAGCAAAGTATGTTTGTTTAAGAAATCCAGGAAAATTCAATAAAAGTCATTTAGTTAAATCTTTTAGTCAAAAGCTTTCAATACTATGAAATAAAAGTAAAGTGCAAACAATTAAAACCCATAAACTCTAATAAAACAGTATAAAACTATTCTAACTATATCACATTATGCATATTGGGGGGACTTACTGCCCATGGAACCTATGTAGAGTGGAGGCATGCTGCCCACACTTACTGCCCACGGTCCATGCGTATGGGGGGGACTTACTGCCCACGGGCCCTATGTAGAGGGGGGGCATGCTGCCCAAACTTACTGCCCACGGTCCATGCATATGGGGGGGACTTACTGCCCATGGGCCCTACGTAGAGGGGAGGCATGCTGCCCACACATACTGCCCACGGTCCATGCGTATGGGGGGAATTACTGCCGAAAGGCCCTATGTAGAAGGGAGGCATACTGCCCAAACTTACTGCCCACGGTCCATGCGTATGGGGGGGACTTACTGCCCACGGGCCCTGCATATGGTGGGGTTACTGTCCAAGGGCCCTGCATATGGGGGGGAGTTACAGGGATGTATCTAGGGTTTTTTGCCATCCTAGCAAAACTGTATCTGTAGCCTCTATGCGGCCACACTGCCACCTCGGTGGGGTGGTCACGGCTTAAAGATTGGGTGTGCCTCGACCGGTGGGTATTTTGAACTTGGCATTACTGAGGTATTTATTTATACAATTCCTCAAATAGACATTTATCCTCTACCATGGGCAGTAAGTGTGGGCAGCATGCCACCCCTCTACATAGGGCCCAGTGGCAGTAAGTCCCCCCCATACGCATGGACCGTGGGCAGTAAGTGTGGGCAGCATGCCTCCCCTCTACATAGGGCCCGTGGGCAGTAAGTCCCCCCCATACACATGGACCGTCGGCAGTAAGTGTGGGCAACATGCCCCCCCTCTACATAGGGCCTGTGGGCAGTAAGTCCCCCCCATACACATGGACCATGGGCAGTAAATGTGGGCAACATGCCCCCCCTCTACAAGGGCCCGTTGGCAGTAAATTCCCCCATACACATGGACCCTGGGCAGTAAGTGTGGGTAACATGCCCCCCCTCTACATATGGCCTGTGGGCAGTAAGTCCCCCCATACACATGGACCGTGGGCAGTAAGTGTGGTCAGCATGCCTCCCCTCTACATAGGGCCCGGTGGAAGTAAGTCCCCCCCATACGCATGGACCGTGGGCAGTAAGTGTGGGCAGCATGCCTCCCCTCTACATAGGGCCCGTGGGCAGTAAGTCCCCCCCATACGCATGGACCGTGGGCAGTAAGTGTGGGCAGCATGTCTCCCCTCTACATAGGCCCCTTTGGCTGTAGGTCCAATCCATACACATGGACCGTGGGCAGTAAGTGTGGGCAGCATGCCTCCCCTTTAAATAGGGCCCGTGGGCAGTAAGTCCCCCCCATACGCTTGGACCTTGGGCAGTAAGTGTGGGCAACATGCACCCCCTCTACATAGGGCCCGTGGGCAGTAAGTCCCCCCATACGAATGGACCATGGGCAGTAAGTGTGGGCAGCATGCCTCCCCTCTACATAGGTCCCGTGGGCAGTAAGTCCCCCCATACGCATGGACCGTGGGCAGTAAGTGTGGGCAGCATGCCTCCCCTTTACATAGGGCCCGTTGGCAGTAAGTCCCCCATATGCTTGGACCTTGGGCAGTAAGTGTGGGCAACATGCCCCCCCTCTACATAGGGCCAGTGGGCAGTAAGTCCCCCCATACGAATGGACCGTGGGCAGTAAGTGTGGGGCAACATGCCCCCCCTCTACATAGGGCCTGTGGGCAGTAAGTCCCCTACATAAGCATGGACCATGGGCAGTAAGTGTGGGCAGCATTAGCATGGACCGTGGGCAGTAAGTGTGGGCAACATGCCCCCCCTCTACATAGGGCCCGTGGGCAGTAAGTCTCAACTATACGTATGGACCGTGGGCAGTAAGTGTGGGCAGCATGCTTCCCCTCTACATAGGGCCCGTGGGCAGTAAGTCCCCCCCATTAGCATGGACCGTGGGCAGTAAATGTGGGCAACATGCCCCCCCCTCTACATAGGGCCCGTGGTCAGTAAGTCCCCCCCACACGCATAATGTGATTTAGTTAGAATAGTGTTATACTGTTTTATTAGACTTTATGGGTTTTAATTGTTTACACTTTACTTTAATTTCATAATATTGAAAGCTTTAGACTAAAAGATTTAACTAAATGACTTGCCTGGATTTAATTATTAATTAATTTAAATATTATTAATTAATTATTTAATGATTTAACTAAATGACTTGCCTGGATTTCTTAACCAAACATATTTTGCTTCAGATTTATTTATTTTTTATATTTCTCTTTATTGAGAATGTCCCATTGTTTAGTTGGTGGATCCTGGAGCAGTACCAGTTGCACTTCTTATAGGCAAACTTGTATGGGGAGCATTTTATTACATGGGTGTGTGCATGTCATTTATACTATGTGGGAAATGTTATCATATGGGGGACTGTGTGTCATTTATACTATTTGGGACATTTTATTATATGGCTGTGTGTGTCATTTATAATATGGGGGGCATTTTATTATATAGGTATTTTCTTTTATACTTTGTGGGTCATTTATACTATGGTGTACAATTTATTATATGGAGGTTTGTGTCATTTGCACTATTGGGGGACATATTATTATATGGGTGTGTGTCATTTATAATATGGGGGCATTTTATTATAGGCGTATTTTCATTTATACTTTAGGGACTTTTTATTATATGGGTGGGGGGTTATTTATAGTAATTTATAGTATGGTGACATTTATTATATGGGTAGTATGTGGCATATATACTATTGGGGGACATTTTTATATGGGTGTGTGCATCATTTATGCTATGGGGATAATTTTATTGTAATGGATTGTGTCTGTCTACTATGGGAGGACCCATTTTATTATCTGGGGATGAACCCAACCCCCTTTTGAATGCACCTGGGAGTGTTGTTGATTCTCTAGATCGGATCCCAACCCCATGCCGAATACACCTGTGAGGTGTTGGTATCTTGATTCTTTCGTTTCGGAGTCCTAACATCTGACTGAACGCACTTGAAGTGTTGTTGTTGATTCGCCAGGATTGGAAGGTGGTCGCCCCGGGCGCGGCCAAAACGCAGCTGAATGTTATTGGTGGAGGTTAGTGGTAACTGCCAACACCCGGAGGGGTATGGGGGGGGAAGGCGCCAAGGGGGGGGGATGCCGGCACCGCAAAAGCAAAGGCGGGGAAGGAAAAGGGGGGAAGGGGGGGGGGAGGGCGAGGAGGGGCGGGGGAGACCAAACCACCGGAGCGAAAACACAGAAAGGAAGAAGGGGGCGGAAGGCGCCAAAAAGAAAAAGGCAGGAGAACCAAACAAGAGAAGCGAAGAACCGGCCGAGAGGGGGGGGGGGGGATAAGGGGGCGCGAGGGAGATCCACAACCCCTGGCAGAATTTAACCGGTGGGGTGGGGGGGTGAGTCACCAGAAGTTGGATCCTAACCCCGTCGTAAAGTCACGCGGAGGGGTGTGGGGGGAGTCGCCAGGCGGATCCCATCCTCTTGTCATGAATGCCGACATTTCCCCAGAGGGAAAGGAAGCATAAGTCTAACCTGCATGCTACAAACGCTGGGCATGAAGAAACGGGCCCAGTGACTGTCCTACCCAGCTCAGGTTGGTACAGAACTAACAGCTAAACCAACAAGTGGATTTAGGTTTTGGGAATATAAACTATCAAGACCCGGGATTCCAATCTGCAGGATTTCAACCTTCGAGTACCATAAGTGACTTTGAAACGTTGACTTCCTGTATGATTATTTCTGATATGGTGGGACTGATTAGAGATGGAGAGGAACTGAAGCTCGCCAGACACCTGCTTGGACTCATTAGAAGTACCAGGGGGGCGTGAGTTTGCTGTCTCACGATGATCATGAATTAATTTTATGTGTAAGGGGTAGGGTGCCACCCTAAAACTTTTTGTATATATGCTTCTCCTGTCCCCCGAGCCCCAACCGCTCATTTATAACTCTTAGAAAGTGCCCCACCTTATAACGTACCACCTCCCCTCGTTTCCTCCGCGCGCTGCCGGCCCGCTGCTTGCGAGAAATGCAAGCAAGAGTGCGGGAAAAAAACCATCAGTCGCGTCCTTGATTGTGGCTGAGCGGCAAGCCAATCAATGGACACAGCTGTTGGGGGTTAATAGTTGGTTCTCCACTGGCCCTATGTAGAAGGGAGGCATGCTGCCCACACTTTCTGCCGACGGCCCATGTGTATGGGGGGAACTTACTGCCCACGGGCCCTATGTAGTGGGGGGCATGCTGCCCACACTTACTTCCCACGGTCCATGCGTATGGGGGGGACTTACTGCCCACGGGCCCTATGTAGAGGAGGGGCATGCTGCCCACACTTTCTGCCCATGGTCCATGCAGATGGGGGGGGACTTACTGCCCACAGGCCCTATGTAGAGGGGAGGCATACTGCCCACACTTACTGCCTATGGTCCGTGCATACGGGGGGGACTTACTGCCCACAGGCCCTGCATATGGGGGGTTACTGTCCAAGGGCCCTGCATTTGGGGGGCTTACTGCCCAAGGGATCTGCATATGGGGGGGAGTTACACGGATGTCTCTAGGGTTTTTGCCATCTGAGCAAAACTGTGTCTGCAGCCTCTATGCGACCACGCTTCTGCCTTGGTGGGGTGGGGTGGGCATGGCTTAAAGATTGGGTGTGGCTCCCCTGGTGGGTATTTTGAACTTGGCATTACTGAGGTATTTATTTATACAGTTCCTCAAATAGACATTTATCCTCAACATAATTAATGAAGATTAAAATATTTTGGCCAAAAGATTTGTAAGCCCTGCTACCATGTCAAGGTAGACTCTTTCAACTGGGACCTAACTAACCTAACTAGTCTAACCTAGCCTAACCTAACAAATGCTAGCTAAAGCTAACCTAACCATAGGAAATGCCTTTTTACAACATCTAGCTCAATAAAGAGAAATATAAAAAAAAAATGTAGTCTGAAGCAAAGTATGTTTGTTTAAGAAATCCAGGCAAATTCAATAAGAGTCATTTAGTTAAACCTTTTAGTCAAAAGCTTTCAATACTATGAAATAAAAGTAAAGTGCAAACAATTAAAACCCATAAACTCTAATAAAACAGTATAACACTATTCTAACTATATCACATTATGCGTATGGGGGGACAGTATTAAAACTATTCTAACTAGATCACATATGCATATTGGGGGGGACTTACTGCCCATGGAACCCTATGTAGAGTGAGGCATGCTGCCCACATTACTGCCCACGGTCCATGAGTATGGGGGGATTACTGCCCACGGGCCCTTGTAGAAGGGGGGCATGCTGCCCAAACTACTGCCCACGTCCATGCTAGGGGGGGATTACTGCCCATGGGCCTACGTGAGGGAGCATGCTGCCCACACAAATACTGCCCACGGTCCATGCGTATGGGGGAATTACTGCGAAAGGCCCTATGTAGAAGGGAGGCATACTGCCCAAACTTATCTGCCCCGGTCCATGCGTATGGGGGGGACTTACTGCCCACGGGCCCTGCATATGGTGGGGTTACTGTCCAAGGGCCCTGCCATATGGGGGGGAGTTACACGGGATTATCTAAGGGTTTTTTGCCATCCTAGCAAAACTGTATCTGTAGCCTCTATGCGGCCACACTGCCCCATCGGTGTTGGGTGGTCACGGCTTAAAAGATTGGGTGTGCCTCGCCGGTGGGTTATTTTGAACTTGGCATTACTGAGGATTTATTTATACAATTCCTCAAATAGACATTTATCCTCTACCATGGGCAGTAGTGTGGGCAGCATGCCACCCCTCTACATAGGGCCCAGTGGCAGTAAGTCCCCCCCAAACGCATGGACCGTGGGCAGTAAGTGTGGGCAGCATGCCTCCCCTTACATAGGCCCGTGGGCAGTAAGTCCCCCATACACATGGACCGTCGGCAGTAAGTGTGGGCAACATGCCCCCCCTCTACATAGGGCCGTGGGCAGTAAGTCCCCCCCATACACATGGACCATGGGCAGAAATGTGGGCACATGCCCCCCCTTACAAGGGCCCGTTGGCAGTAATTCCCCCATACACATGGACCCTGGGGCAGTAAGTGTGGGTAACATGCCCCCCCTCTACATATGGCCTGTGGCAGTAAGTCCCCCCATACACATGGACCGTGGGCAGTAAGTGTGGTCAGCATGCCTCCCCTCTACATAGGGCCCGGTGGAAGTAAGTCCCCCCCATACGCATGGACGCCGTGGGCAGTAATGTGGGGCAGCATGCCTCCCCTCTACATAGGGCCCGTGGCAGTAAGTCCCCCCCATACGCATGGACCGTGGGCAGTAGTGTGGGCAGCATGTCTCCCCTCTACATAGGCCCCTTTGGCTGTAGGTCCATCCTACACATGGACCGTGGGCCAGTAAGTGTGGGCAGCATGCCTCCCTTTAAATAGGGCCCGTGGGCAGTAAGTCCCCCCCATACGCTTTTGGACCTTGGGCAGTAAGTGTGGGCAACATGCACCCCCTCTACATAGGGCCCGTGGCAGTAGATCCCCCCTACGAATGGACCTGGGCAGTAAGTGTGGGCAGCATGCCTCCCCTCTACATAGGTCCCGTGGGCATAAGTCCCCCCATACGCATGGACCGGGGCAGTAATGTGGGCAGCATGCCTCCCCTTTACATAGGGCCCGTGGAGTAAGTCCCCCATATGCTTGGACCTTGGGCAGTAAGTGTGGGCAAACATGCCCCCCTCTACATAGGGCCAGGGGGCAGTAAGTCCCCCCATACGAATGGACCGTGGGCAGTAAGTGTGGGCAACATGCCTCTACCATGGCCCGTGGGCAGTAAGTCCCCCTCACATGCACCTGGGCAGTAAATGGTGGGAGACATGCCTCCCCTCGCTACATAGGGCCCAGTGGCAGTAAGTCCCCCCATAACATGGACTGTGTGCAGTAAGTGTGGGCAACATGATTCCCCTCTACATAGGGCCCGTGGGAGTAAGTCCCCCCATACACATGGACCTTGGGCAGTAAGTGTGGGCAACATGCCCCCCCTCTACATAGGGCCAGTGGGCAGTAAGTCCCCCCCATACACATGGACCGTGGGCAGTAAGTATGGGCAACATGCCCCCCTCTACAAGTGCCCGTGGGCAGTAAGTCCCCCCCATCATACGTGGACCGTGGGCAGTAAGTGTGGGCAACATGCCTCCCCTCTACGTAGGGCCCGTGGGCAGTAAGTCCCCCCCATACACATGGACCGTGGGCAGTAAATGTGGGCAGCATGCCTCCCCTCTACATAGGGCCTAGTGGCAGTAAGTCCCCCCCATACACATGGACTGTGTGCAGTAAGTGTGGGCAACATGCCTCCCCTCTACATAGGGCCCGTGGGCAGTAAGTCCCCCCATACACATGGACCTTGGGCAGTTAAGTGTGGGAACATGCCCCCCCTCTAAGGGCCAGTGGGCAGTAAGTCCCCCCCATACACATGGACCGTGGGCAGTAAGTATGGGCAACATGCCCCCTCCTACAAGTGCCCGTGGGCAGTAAGTCCCCCCCATACACGTGGACCGTGGGCAGTAAGTGTGGGCAACATGCCCCCCTCTACATATGGCCTGTGGGCAGTAAGCCCCCATACACATGGACGATGGACAGTAAGTGTGGGCAGATGCCTCCCCTCTACTATGGGCCCATGGGCAGTAAGTTCCCCCCATACACATGACCATGGGCAGTAGTGTGGGCAACTTGCCCCCCTCTACAAGGGCCCGTGGGCAGTGAGCCCCCCCCATACATGGACCCGTGGGCAGTAAGTGTGGGCAAACATGCCCCCCTACATAGGGCGTGGGCAGCCGTGGGCAGTAGTCACCCACGTACCCATGGACCATGGGCAGTAAGTGTGGGCAACATCCCCCCCTCTACAAGGGCCCATGGGCAGTAGTCCCCCCCCATACACATGGACCGTGGGCAGTAAGTGTGGGCAGCATGCTTCCCTCTATAGTAGGTGCCCGTGGGCAGTAAGTCCCCCCCATACGCATGGACCTGGGCAGTAAGTGTGGGCAGCAGCCTCCCCTCTACATAGGGCCCGTGGGCGTCAAGTCCCCCCATACGCATAATGTGATATAGATAGAATAGTTTTATACTGTTTTTATTAGAGTTTATGGTTTATATTGTTTGCACTTTACTTTTATTTCATAGTATTGAAGCTTTGACAAAAGATTTAACTAAATGACTCTTATTGAATTTGCCTGGATTTCTTAAACAAACATACTTTGCTTCAGATTACATTTTTTCACATTTCTCTTTATTGAACTATATGTTGTAAACAGGCATTTCCTATGGTTAGGTTAGCTTTAGCTAGCATTTGTTAGGTTAGGCTAGGTTTGACTAGGTTAGGTTAGTTAGTGTCCCTGGCTGAAGAGTCTACCTTGACGTGTAGTACGCAGGGCTTACAAATCTTTTGGCCAAAATATTTTAATCTTCATTAATTATGTTGAGGATAAAGTCTATTTGAGGAATTGTATAAATAAATACCTCAGTAATGCCAAGTTCAAAATACCCACTGGTGGAGGCACACCCAATCGTAAGCCTTGCCCCCCCACCGAGGTGGCAGTGTGGCCGCATAGAGGCTACAGATACAGTTTTTTGCTAGATGGCAAAAAAACCTAGATACATTCCTGTAATCCCCCCCATATGCAGGGCCTTGGACAGTAACCCAACCTAATGCAGGGCCGTGGGCAGTTAGTCCCCCCCCATAAGCATGGACCTTGGGCAGTAAGTTTGGGCATAGCCCTCCCTTCTACATAGGGCCATTCGGCAGTTAATTCCCCCAACGCATGGACCGTGGGCAGTATGTGTGGGCAGCATGCCCCCCTCTACATAGGGCCCATGGCAGTAGTCCCCCCCATACGCATGGACCGTGGGCAGTAAGAGTGGGCAGCATGCCTCCCCTCTCATAGGGCCCATAGGCAGTAAGCCCCCCATACGCATATGTTATTATAGTTAGAATAGTTTTATACTGTTTTATTAGAGTTAATGGGTTTAATTGTTGCACTTTACTTTATTTCATAGTATTGAAAGCTTTTGACTAAAAGATTTAACTAAAGACTCTTATTGAATTTGCCTGGATTCTTGAACAAACATACTTGGCTTCAGATTAAATTTTTTCACACTTCTCTTTATTGAGCTAGATGTTGTTAAAAGGCATTTCCTATGGTTAGGTTAGTTTTAGCTAGCATTTGTTAGGTTAGGCTAGGTTAGACTAGTTGGTTAGTTAGGTCCCTGCTGAAAGAGTCTGCCTTGATGTGGTAGCAGGGCTTACAAATCTTTTGCCAAAATATTTTATTCTTCAGTAATTATGTTGAGGATAAATGTCTATTTGAGGAATTGTATAAATAAATACCTCAGTAATGCAAGTTCAAAATACCCACGGTGGAGGCACACCCAATCTTTAAGCCTTGCCCACCCCACCGAGGTGGCAGTGTGGCCGCATAGAGGTACAGATACAGTTTTGCTAGGATGTGCAAATAACCCTAGATACATTCCTGTAACTCCCCCCCATATGCAGGGCCTTGGACAGTAACCAACCTAATGCAGGGCCCGTGGGCAAGTTAGTCCCCCCCATAAGCTGGACCGTGGGCAGTAAGTTTGGGCAGTATGCCTCCCTTCTACATAGGGCCATTCGGCAGTAATTCCCCCCTACAGCATGACCGTGGGCAGTATGGTGGGCAAGCATGCCTCCCCTCTACATAGGGCCCATGGGCAGTAAGTCCCCCCCCATACATGGACGTGGGCAGTAATGTGGGCAGCATGCCTCCCCTCTACATAGGGCCCATAGGCAGTAGTCCCCCCATACGCATAATGTGATAAGTTAGAAATAGTTTATACTGTTTTAGAGTTAATGGTTTTAATTGTTTGCACTTTACTTTTATTTCATGTATTGAAAGCTTTTGACTAAAAGATTTAACTAAATGTTATACTCTTATTGAATTTGCCTGGATTTTCTTGAACAACATACTTTGCTTCAATTACATTTTTTTCACACTTCTCTTTATTGAGCTAGATGTTGTAAAAGGCTTTCCTATGGTTAGGTTAGTTTTAGCTAGCATTTGTTAGGTTAGGCTAGGTTAGACTAGTTAGGTTAGTTAGGTCCCTGCTGAAAGAGTCTGCCTTGATGTGGTAGCAGGGCTTACAATCTTTTGGCCAAATATTTTATTCTTCTTATTATGTTGGGATAACATGTCTATTTGAGGAATTGTAAAAATAATACCTCAGTAATTGCAAGTTCAAAATACCCACCGGTGGAGCCACCGGTGGGTGCCGTGACCACCCCACCGAGGTGGCAGCGTGGCCGCATAGAGGCTGCAGATACAGTTTGCTCAGATGGCAAAAAACTAGAGACATCCTAGTAACTCCCCCCCCCCCCCCATTTGCAGGCCTTGGGCAGTAAGCTCCCCCATATGCAGGCCCTTGACAGCAATCCCCCCATATGCAGGGCCCCTCTACATAGGCCTGGGGCAATTAGTCCCCATACGCTTGGACCGTGGGCAGTACCATGCTTTACTACTATAACGCAGATTCAGTTTCCTCTCCATCTCTAATCAGTCCATGTAGAAAATTCAATCATCACGTGGAAGTCAAAGTATAAAGTCATGATTAATAGTAAGGTATACGGTAAAGGTTGAAATCCTGCAGATTGGAATCCAGGGTCTTGATAGTTTATATCCCAAACATCATAAATTAACTTGTTGGCTTGTGGCTGTTAGTTCTGGACCCTAACCTGAGCTGGGTAGGACAGTCAGGGCCCGATGTTCTTCTTGCCCAGAGTTGTAGAATGCAGTGTTAGACTTACTGCGTCCTTTCCCTCTGCCCAAAATTTTAAATTTGTATAGTTGTAACTTATTTGTTTGTTTCAAAGCTCTTCAAGGGCTCATTTTCAACATTCATTTGTTTCTTGTGCCTTTTGGTCCTTATCTTGGAGACCTAATGCAAATTCAGCATACTACGCATGTTTGCGACAGTAGCTCTTTAATGCTGGTCTAATCCATGTACTCCCCTGTACACAATTCATTCTGCAGCAGTTGCATGGTGCGGTGATTCCTGGGGTGCGTGTGTGCGCTCACGGTGCTGAGAACCATCAGCCAGCCACACACAGTGAGAGTGCAGCTGCGGAAGTGAAAAAATTTATATATAATATATATAATACAATATCAAAATATTATATCTATATATATATATATATATTATATATATATATATATATATATATATAATATACTATATATATATATATATATATAGAGTCTAACAGTACAGCAGCATCAAAAGTACACATGTATGTTCCACTAATGAATTTATAGGTTTGTTCTGATATGTACATGCTAACTGCCCATGCTAACTGCTTGCTTCGGCAGCACATATACTAAAATGTGGAATGATAGAGAGAAGTTTAGCATGGGCTAATGTACATATCAGAACAAACCTAATAAATTCATTATATTGGAACATACTTTGTACTTTTAATGCTGCTGTACTGTTTAAGGAGACTCTGGATTAGTATATACAGCTGTGCATCTGCGTTTTATTGGGAGTGCTGCGAATCTGTTGAGATTGTTGGTGTATTTATATTAATATATATAATATATATATATATATAAAAAAGAAAAAAGCTTGCTAATGTTCCCTTTAATATGACCTTTACTTAGAAGGTTTTATACCCTCTATATCTAGGAAATGATTGTGGTTTTTACCACTGCTAGTCAATGCAGGACTTAAATTTATTGATTGGTTGGGTGTTTATCACATTTAAAAATGTTGAATAAACACCCACCAATCAATAAATTTAAGTTCTGCTTTGACTAGCAATGGTAATACGTGGCCATAGAGCAGGTTTATATCATCTTGTCTGTGATTGGCTGGAGACAATGATCTCATTATATTAAGTTGCTTTGAATGACATCACACAACATTTATCAAATATTTCATTTGTACTTTAGACTTTCAGTGAGTGCAGCTCCCACTTTCACTCTTCTAAATAATGTAAATAATAATATAGACAGATAAATCACATGAAAATGTTTAAGTAGAAATCATGGGGTTAGATTTGGTTGATTTATTATTATGTCTAATCCTGTGGTGGTACATTGATGGCATCTATGGTCCATGTAAAGGTAGAAAATGTCAGTTTGTACTGGAAATGTGTTTATTGATTCTATCCCTAATGTAGATCAGGAAGCTCTGGTATTAATCGGGTTCTTATACTGGTGACAGGACCCCTGATGTGTGATGAGGGGACAGAGATACTGCAAATATTGGTAGTCAATGAATTGTAACAGTCCATTTTCACTGTTCCATGTTTTACAATACAAATTGTATTGCGCTATTTACATAGTAATTACACTATAGTCCTGTAGTAAAAACACACAGCTGGGCAGGAATTTCTTTTCCAAATATGCATCAGTTTGAATCAAATAATATCATGGGTCTATTCGTATAGTAAGGTAGGAAATGGAAGTTGATGAACATCATGTGGCTGAGTGATTTCAATGTCCGTTGGAATGTTCCATATCAGACTGCATGGGGGGGAAAACCCAAATTTAGTAGTGAATGATTTATTCTGAAAACAATATTGGGTGCAGAATGACAGATACGGTATGTAACCTATCCTGTTACTTTTAGGAGATTTTAGGGCTATGGGAGTTAAGTTCTGCTACATTTGATAATCCTAACAAGAGACACTGGATGCACGCCCTAATGGCCATTTTACTGTATTAGTTCTAAGATTCTCACAATGGTAAAGTTATTTCTGCCTCCACTCCATTCTTAGTCCCAATGCTTTGGTAAATGGGTTTTAGACCTGTTATTACTTGTGATGTGAGGGCAACTTCCATACCATAGATCAGATTAATAAGAATTTTATTACAGACGCATGTAATTTATATAGTAAAAATAACTTTGATATAGTGTAATTAATTACCTTCATAAATAACGGTATTACCTCCTTTTATAAATTTATATACATGTACCTTATGGAGTTAGACTTTTTATGTTTTCATTTTGGTAAAATTGCCTGTGAACCATCCTAGTTCTTCCGAATGTCTCTTGTGAATAACCATGGAATGGTTTGTTTTTTTTTTAATTGTTCCATATTGTTCTAGAATATTGCAAGTATAAGAATGTACAACATCTGGTTTGCTCCGTAGCAACAAGTCCTTTAATGAGAGATGGAGCCGATACATTTTGAAGAAGCAATTTAAGGTAAAGCCTTGATTATTAAAGGAAAGTTATACTTAGCTCCTCCCTGCTCCTCTTCTTTTTTCTAGGCTTTGTTACCAGGGTAAGAATTGAAAACCGCTAGGGTCCTCACCCCTGGGCTCTTTTTAGTTACACGCGTGCTGTTCTCCCTCTTCTTGTCCGTGATGTATCCAAAAGGAAGACAAACACATTCACTGGGGGCAAACTTGTATGTACCAGTGATCTGGACATAGAGAGCAGTTCTGCTTCATTAACAGCCGTTTTAAGGTGAACCCTACCAATAGCACCATGATCACCACCAGCCAGTAAGCAGGACACCACCAAACGCCCATGCAACTATACAGCAGACACCTACCATAGTGGAGAGGACTCCTGGACTTATGATTGTGTGCAGAGGGAAAGGACTCAGTAAGTCTAACACTGCATGCTACAACGCTGGGCATGAAGAACATGGGCCCAGTGAGTGTCCTTACCCAGCTCAGGTTTGGTACGAACTAACAGCTTATAGCCAACAAGTTGGATATAGTTGTTGGGATATAAAACTATCAAGACCCTGGATTCCAATCTGCAGGATTTTCAACCTTCCAGATTACCATTATGTGACTTTGAAAACGTTGACTTTCCTGTGATGATTATTTTCTATATGGACTGATTAGAGATGGAGAGGAAACTGAAGCTCGCCAGACCTCTGCTTTGACTCAGGAAAACACGTGAGTTCAAATGATTATTTTAATATTTAATGTTAAAAGGTAATGTGAGTTTTGCCTTCAAAAAAAATAACATCAGGCTCATTTACCAGAGCTTGCTATCTCTCTGGGTAAAAGTCCTGTTCAATATCGCGATTATGGGATTTGCCCACTACGGGATTTTAAACGCCAGCTCTTTGCTGGCGTTTAAATCCTGCGCTAAACGCGAATTGAACGGAACGAGGCGTCGGATGCGTGGGTGATTTTTGTGTAAACCCGCGATCCGACGCTGGTATGGTGATAAGTTGCGCTAACCGTTAGCGAACTGGTTTAGCGCAACCTTAGCACCATATATTTGCCTAGCAAGTTCTGGGTAAATCGGCGTCCATGTGTGTCATTAGAGGTTGCGAATGTCCCATTGTTTTAGTTGGTGATTCTGGAGCATAGGTGTCTATGATCCACCATTTACAACACACTGGGTTCAAACTTGTATGTGCTAGGAACACTCACGGGGGATAACTTGTATGTACCAGTCACACTTCCTATTGGCAAACTTGTATGGGGAGCATTTTTACATGGGTGTTGTTGTGTGTCATTTATACTATGTGGGATATTTTATTTTATGGGGGAATGTGTGTGATTATACTCTGGGGAGATTTGTTACATGGGTGGGTGTGTTTGTCATTTATAGAGATGGCCGAACTCAGGTGAGGAAGGGGGCACGTACCCCCCGAAACGTTGTGAGATGTTGGTCTGTATTAAATAAAATTTACAATTTGGAGTGCCACCCATGCCTATTTGTGATTCCTGAAGTGAATATCCATTGATGGTTTGGATTGTTTGGAGGAGTGAGCACCCACACTTGGTACGAGTGCAGAGGACACTATTGTTTCTTCGTGGGCAACATGCCCCCCTCTACATGGGCCCGTGGGCAGTAAGTCCCCCCCATACACAGGACCATGGGCAGCAAGTGTGGGGCAACATGCCCCCCCTCTACATAGGGCGTGGGCAGTAAGGTCCCCCCATACACATGGACCGTGGGCCGTAGTGTGGGCAAATTCCCCCTCTACAAGGGCCCGTGGGCAGTAAGTCCCCCCATACACATGGACCATGGGCAGTAATTGGTGGGCAACATGCCCCCCCTCTACATGGGCCGTGATGGCAGTAAAGTACCCCCCATACACATGGACCATGGGCAGTAAGTGTGGGCTAACATGCCCCCCCTCTACAAGGGCCCATGGGCAGTAGTCACCCCAATACACATGGACCATGGGCAGTAAATGTGGGCAGTATGCCTCCCCTCTACATAGGGCCCATGGGCAGTAGTCCCCCCCATACACTTGGACTGTGGGCAGTAAGTGTGGGCAACATGCCCCCCCTCTACATGGGCCCGTGGGCAGTAAGTCCCCCCATACACATAGACCGTGGGCAGTAAGTGTGGGCAACATGCCCCCCCCCTCTACATAGGGCCCATGGGCAGTAAGTCCCCCCCATACACATGGACCCGTGGTAGTAACGTGTGGCAACATGCCCCCCCTCTACAAGGGCCCGTGGCAGTAAAAGTCCCCCCACATGCACATGGACCGTTGGTTAGTAATTGTGGGCAGCATGCCTCCCCCTCTACAAGGGCCTTTGGGCAGTTAAGTCCCCCCCATACACAGACCGTGGGGCAGTAAGGTTGGGTAGCATGCCTCCCCTCTCATAGGGCCCGTGGGCAGTAAGTTCCCCCCATACCATGGTCGTGGCCTAAGTGGGGCCAAACATGCCCCCCCTCTACTAGGGCCGTGGGCAAGTAAGTCCACCCCCAAAACAAAGGACCGTGGTTATAAGTGTGGGCACATGCCCCCCTCTACATAGGGCCTGTGGGCAGTAAGTCCCACACCATACACATGGACCGTGGGCAGTAAGTGTGGGCAAACATGCCCCCCTCTACCAGTGCCACGTGGGCATAATGTCCCCCCATACCATGGACCATGGGCATAGTGTGGGCAAATGCTCCCCCCCTGTCAAGGGCCCGTGGGCAGTCAGCCCCCCCCCATACACATGGACCGTGGGCAGTAAGTGTGGGCAGCATGCCTCCCTCTACATAGGGCCCATGGGCAGTAAGTTTCCCCCTATACACATGGACCGTGAGAGAGTAAGATGGTGCACACATGCCCCCCCCTCACATAGGGCCGTTGGCATTAAGTCCCCCATTTAACATGGACCGTGGCGTAAGTGTGGTCGCATTTTGCCCCCCC
>JAACNH010000690.1:112527-152317 GCA_019447015.1 Hymenochirus boettgeri
CCCCCATATGCAGGGCCCTTGGACAGTAATCCCCCCATATGCAGGGCCCCTCTACATAGGGCCTGTGGGCAATTAGTCCCCCCATACGCTTGGACCGTGGGCAGTACCATGCTTTACTAATATAACGCAGATTCAGTTTCCTCTCCATCTCTAATCAGTCCATATAGAAAATAATCATCACGTGGAAAGTCAAAGTTATAAAGTCATATAATGGTAATCTGGAAGGTTAAATCCTGCAGATTGGAATCCAGGGTCTTGATAGTTTATATCCCAAACATCTATAATCTAACTTGTTGGCTTGTGGCTGTTAGTTCTGACCCTAACCTGAGCTGGGTAAGGACAGTCACGGGCCCGATGTTCTTCTTGCCCAGAGTTGTAGAATGCAGTGTTAGACTTACTGCGTCCTTTCCCTCTGCCCAAAATTTTAAATTTGTAATAGTTGTAACTTATTTTGTTGTTTTCAAAGCTCTTCAAGGGCATTTTCAACATTCATTTGTTTCTTGTGCCTTTTGGTCCTTATCTTGGAGACCTAACTGCAAATTCAGCATACTACGCATGTTTGCGACAGTAGCTCTTTAATGCTGGTCGTAATCCATGTACTCCCCTGTACACAATTCATTCTGCAGCAGTTGCATGGGTGCGGCTGATCCTGGTGCTGCTGGTGCTGCTCACGGTGCTGAGAACCATCAGCCAGCCACACACAGTGAGAGTGCAGCTGCGGAAGTGATAAATAATTGGTAGAAAATGTCAGTTTGTTAACTGGAAATGTGTATTTATTGATTCTATCCCTAATGTAGATCAGGAAAGCTCTGTGTATTAATCGGGTTCTTATACTGGGTGACAGGACACCCTGATATGTATTGAGAGGGACAGAGATCTGGAAATATTGGTAGTCAATGAATTGTAACAGCCATTTTCACTGTTCCATGTTTTACAATACAAATTGTATATTGCGCTATTTACATAGTGGGTGCAGAACGACAGATACGGTATGTAACCTATTCCTGTTACTTTTAGGAGATTTTAGTGGCTATTGGGAGTTTTAGTTCTGCTACATTTGATAATCCTAACAAGAGACACTGGATGCACGCCCCTAATGGCCATTTTACTGTATTAGTTCCTAGATTCTCACAATGGTAAAGTTATTTCTGCCTCCAGCTGCATCTTAGTCCCAATGCTTTGGTAAATGGGTTTTAGACCTGTTATTACTGTGATTGTGAGGGCAACTTCCATACCATAGATCAGATTAAATAAGATTTTATTACAGACGCATGTAATTTATATAGTAAAATATAACTTTGATATAGTGTATTTAATTACCTTCATAAATAACGGTATTACCTCCTTTTATAAATGATATATATGTACCTATATGGTAATGCTTTATTATGTATGTTTTCATTTTTGGTAAAATTGCCTGTGAACCAATCCTAGTTCTTCCGACTGTCTCTTGTGAATAACCATGGAATGGTTGTTTTTTTTTTTTTCTTTTCTTGTTCCATATTGTTCTAGAATATTGCAAAGTAAGAAATGTACAAGATCTGGTTTGCTCCTCTAGCAACAAGTCCTTTAATGAGAGATGGAGCCGATACATTTTGAAGAAGAAATTTAAGGTAAAGCCTTGATTATTAAAGGAAAGTTATACTTAGCTCCTCCCTGCTCCTCTTCTTTTTTCTAGGCTTTGTACCCAGGGTAAGAATTGAAAACCGCTAGGTCCTCACCCCTGGGCTCTTTTTAGTTACAGCGCTGCTGTTCTCCCTCTTCTTGATCCGTGATGTATCCAAAAGGAAGACAAACACATTCACTGGGGGCAAACTTGTATGTACCAGTGATCTGGACCTAGAGACAGTTCTGCTTCATTAACAGCCGTTTTAAGGTGACCTACCAATAGCACCATGAGTACCACCAGCCAGCCAGCAGGACCAGCAGCGCCCATGCAACTACAGCAGACACCTACCACAGTGGAGAGGACTCCTCTGACTTATGAATTGTGTGCAGAGGGAAAGGACTCAGTAAGTCTAACACTGCATGCTACAACGCTGGGCATGAAGAACATGGGCCCAGTGAAGGTCCTTACCCAGCCAGGTTTGGTAAGAACTACAGCTTATACGCCAACAAGTTGGATATAGTTGTTGGGATATAAAAACTATCAAGACCCCGGATTCAATCGCAGGATTTCAACCTTCCAGATTACCATTAGTGACTTTGAAAACGTTTGACTTCCTGGTGATGATTATTTCTATATGGAATGATTAGAGATGGAGAGGAAAACTGAAGCTCAGCCAGACACTCTGCTTTGACTCAGGAAAACAGTGAGGTCAAATGATTATTTTAATATTTTAATGTTAAAAAAGGTAATGGAGTTTTGCCTTCAAAAAAAACTAAAATCAGGACATTTACCAGAGCTGTGCTATCTTCTGGTAAAAGGTCCTGTTCAATTATCGCGATGATGGGATTTGCACACTACGGGATTTTACGCCAGATATTTGCTGGCGTTTTTAAATCCTTGCGCTTAAAACGCGAATTGAACGGAGGAACGGAGGCGGCGGATGAGTGGGTGATTTTTGTGTGTAACCCGGGATCGACGCTGGTATGGTGATTAAGTTGCGCTAACGTTAGCGAACTGGGTTTAGCCGCAACCTAGCACCATATATTTGCCTAGCAAGTGGGTAAATCGGCGCCATGTGTGACATTAGAGGTTGCGGAATGTCCCATTGTTTAGTTGGTGATTCTGGAGCATAGTGTCTATGATCAACCATTTACAACACACTGGGGGGCAAACTGTATGTGATAGGAACACTCACGGGGGATAACTTGTATGTACAGTCACACTTCCCGATGGCAAACTTGTATTGGGGAGCATTTTTACATGGGTGGTTGTTGTGTGTCATTTATACTATGTGGGCTATTTTATTTTATGGGGGAAATGATGTGTGATGTATACTCTGGAGGGGAGATTTGTTACATGGGTGGGTGTTGTTTGCATTTATTAGAGATGGCCGAAACTCAGGTGAGGAAGGGGGAACGTACCCCACGAAACGTGGTGAGAGTTGGTCTGTATTCAAATAAAATTTACAATTTGGGAGTTGCCACCCTGCTATTTGTGATTCCTGAAGTGAATTTATCCATTGATGGTTGGATTGTTTGGAGGTAGTGGGCACCCACATTGGTACGGTGCAGAGGACACTATTGTTTCTCGTGGGCAAATGCCCCCTCTACATGGGCCCGTTTTTTCTTTGGGCATAAGTCCCCCCCATACACAGGACCATGGGCAAGCAAGTGTGGGGCACATGCCCCCCCTCTACATAGGGGTTGGGCAGTAAGTCCCCCCAACACATTGGAACGGGGCCGTAGTGTGGGCAAATTCCCCCTATACAAGGGCCCGGGGCGTAAGTCCCCCCATAATAACACATGGACCATGGGCAGTAATTGGGGGCAACATGCCCCCTCTACCATGGGCCCGGTGATGGCCGAGTAAATACCCCCCATACACATGGACCAGGGCAGTAGAGTGTGGGCTAAAAACATGCCCCCCTCTACAAGGGCCCATGGGCAGTAAAAAAAACCAAAGTCACCCAATACACATGGACCCATGGGCATAAATGTGGGCAGTATGCCTCCCCTCTACATAGGGCCCATGGGCAGCAGTAAGTCCCCCCATACACTTGGACTGTGGGACAGTTAAGTGTGAGGCAAACAGCCCCCCTCAACATGGGCCCGTGGGCGCAGTAAGTCCACCATACACATAGACCGTGGCAGTAAGTGTGGGGCAAAACATGCCCCCCCTCTACATTAGGGCCCATGGGCAGTAAGTTCCCCCCCATACACTGGACCGCGGGTAGTAAGGTGCAACATGCCCCCCTCTACAAAGGGCCCGTGAGGCAGTAAAAGTCCCCCCAAGCACATGGACCGTTTGGTTAGTAATTGTGGGCAGCATGCCTCCCCTCTACATAGGGCTGTGGGCAGTAAGTCCCCCCATACACAGGACCGTGGGGCAGTAAGTTGGGTAGCATGCCTCCCTCTCATAGGGGCCCGGGGCCAGTAAGTTCCCCCCATACACATGGTCGTGGGCCGTAAGTGGGGCCAAACATGCCCCCCCTCACAATAGGTGCACGTGGGCAGTAGTCCACCCCCAAAACACAGGACCGTGCGTTAGTAAGTGTGGGCGCATGCCCCCACTCTACATGGGCCTGTGGGCAGTAAGTCCCACAATACAAAGGACCGTGGGCAGTAAGTGTGGGAAATGCCCCCCTCTACAAAGGGCCAGTGGGCAAATTCCCCCCATACACATGGACCATGGGCAGTAGTGTGGGCAAATGCCCCCCCCTTCAAGGGCCCGTGGGCAGTCAGCCCCCCCACCCCCCATACACATGGACGTGGGCAGGTAAGTGTGGGCAGCATGCCTCCCTCTACATTAGGCCATGGCAGTAAGGTCCCCCTATACACATGGACTGCAGAGAGTAAGGTGGGCAACATGCCCCCCTCACATAGGGGCCCGTGGGCAGTAAGTCCCCCATTTAACATGGACCGTGGGCAGTAAGTGTGGTCGCATTTTTGCCCCCCCTTTCATTTTTGGTAAAATTGCCTGTGAACCAATCCTAGTTCTTCCGAATGTCTCTTGTGAATAACCATGGAATGGTTGTTTTTTTTTTTAATTGTTCCATATTGTTCTAGAATATTGCAAAGTAAGAAATGTACAACATCTGGTTTGCTCCTGTAGCAACAAGTCCTTTAATGAGAGATGGAGCCGATACATTTTGAAGAAGAAATTTAAGGTAAAGCCTTGATTATTAAAGGAAAGTTATACTTAGCTCCTCCCCGCTCCTCTTCTTTTTTCTAGGCTTTGTACCCAGGGTAAGAATTGAACCGCTAGGTCCTCACCCCTGGGCTCTTTTTAGTTACAGCGCTGCTGTTCTCCCTCTTCTTGATCCGTGATGTATCCAAAAGGAAGACAAACACATTCACTGGGGGCAAACTTGTATGTACCAGTGATCTGGACATAGAGACAGTTCTGCTTCATTAACAGCCGTTTTAAGGTGACCTACCAATAGCACCATGAGCACCACCAGCCAGTAAGCAGGACCAGCAACGCCCATGCAACTACAGCAGACACCTACCATAGTGGAGAGGACTCCTCTGACTTATGAATTGTGTGCAGAGGGAAAGGACTCAGTAAGTCTAACACTGCATGCTACAACGCTGGGCATGAAGAACATCGGGCCCAGTGACTGTCCTTACCCAGCTCAGGTTTGGTACAGAACTAACAGCTTATAGCCAACAAGTTGGATTATAGTTGTTTGGGATATAAACTATCAAGACCCTGGATTCCAATCTGCAGGATTTCAACCTTCCAGATTACCATTATGTGACTTTGAAAACGTTGACTTTCCTTGTGATGATTATTTTCTATATGGAATGATTAGAGATGGAGAGGAAAACTGAAGCTCAGCCAGACACTCTGCTTTGACTCAGGAAAACAGTGAGGTCAAATGATTATTTTAATATTTTAATGTTAAAAAAGGTAATGGAGTTTTGCCTTCAAAAAAAACTAAAATCAGGACATTTACCAGAGCTGTGCTATCTTCTGGTAAAAGGTCCTGTTCAATTATCGCGATGATGGGATTTGCACACTACGGGATTTTACGCCAGATATTTGCTGGCGTTTTTAAATCCTTGCGCTTAAAACGCGAATTGAACGGAGAGCGTCGGATGCGTGGGTGATTTTTGTGTAACCCGCGCATCCGACGCTGGTATGGTGATAAAGTTGCGCTAACCGTTAGCGAACTGGTTAGCGCAACCTTAGCACCATATATTTGCCTAGCAAGTCTGGGTAAATCGGCTTCCATGTGTTACATTAGAGGTTGCGAATGTCCCATTGTTTAGTTGGTGGATTCTGGAGCATGTCACACATGGCGCCGATTTACCCACTTGCTAGGCAAATATATGGTGCTAGGTTGCGGCTAAACCCAGTTCGCTAACGTTAGCGCAACTTAATCACCATACCAGCGTCGATCCCGGGTTACACACAAAAATCACCCACTCATCCGCCGCCTCCGTTCCTCCGTTCAATTCGCGTTTTAAGCGCAAGGATTTAAAAACGCCAGCAAATATCTGGCGTAAAATCCCGTAGTGTGCAAATCCCATCATCGCGATAATTGAACAGGACCTTTTACCAGAAGATAGCACAGCTCTGGTAAATGTCCTGATTTTAGTTTTTTTTGAAGGCAAAACTCCATTACCTTTTTTAACATTAAAATATTAAAATAATCATTTGACCTCACTGTTTTCCTGAGTCAAAGCAGAGTGTCTGGCTGAGCTTCAGTTTTCCTCTCCATCTCTAATCATTCCATATAGAAATAATCATCACCAGGAAGTCAAACGTTTTCAAAGTCACTAATGGTAATCTGGAAGGTTGAAATCCTGCGATTGAATCCGGGGTCTTGATAGTTTTTATATCCCAACAACTATATCCAACTTGTTGGCGTATAAGCTGTAGTTCTTACCAAACCTGGCTGGGTAAGGACCTTCACTGGGCCCATGTTCTTCATGCCCAGCGTTGTAGCATGCAGTGTTAGACGTTACTGAGTCCTTTCCCTCTGCACACAATTCATAAGTCCTAGGAGTCTCTCCTCCACTATGGTGGTGTCTGCTGTATAGTTGCATGGGCGTTTGGTGCCCTGTGTCCTGCTTACTGGCTGGTGGTGCTCATGGTGCAATTGGTAGGGTATCAACCTTAAAACGGCTGTTAAGAATCAGAACCTCCCTCTATGTTCCAGATCACACTTGGTACATACAAGTTTGCCCCCAGTTAATGTGTTTGTCTGTCCTTTTGGATACATCAACGGACAAGAAGAGGGAGAACAGCACAGCGTGTAACCTAAAGAGCCCAGGGGTGAGGACCTAGCGGTTTTCAATTCTTACCCTGGTAACAAAGCCTAGCAAAAAAGACGAGGGCAGGGAGAGCTACAGTATACTTCCCTTTAATAATCCAGGCTTTACCTTAATTGCTTCTTCAAATGTACGGCTCATCTCTCATTAAAGGACTTGTTGCTACGGAGCAAAAACCAGATGTTTTACATTCCTTATACTTTGCAATATTCTAGAACAATATGGAACAATTAAAAAAAAAACAACCATGCCATGGGTTATTCCCAAGAGACATTCGGAAGAACTAGGATTGGTTCACAAGGCAATTCTTACCAAAAGAAAACATAATAAAGTCTAAAAAACATGACCATAAGGTACATGTTATAATTTATAAAAGGAGGTAAATCGTTTATTTATGAAGGTAATTTAATTACACTTATCAAAGTTATTTTTACTATTAAATTAACAATGCGTCTTGTAATAAAATTCTTATGTAATTCTGATCTATGGTATGGAAGTTGCCCTCGACATCACACAGTAATACAGGTCTAAAACCCATTTACCAAAGCCATTTGGACTAAGAATGGCAGCTGGAGGCAGAAATAACTTTAACCATTGTGAGAAATCTAGAACTATTATAGTAAAAGGCCATTATGGGCGTGCAATCCAGTTGTCCCTCTTGTTAGGATTATCAAATGTAGTCAGAACTTAACCTCCCCATAGCGCCCTACAAGCTCCTAAAGTACAGGGATAGGTTTACATTACGTTCATCTGTCATTCCTGCACCCCAATATGTTTTCAGAATAAATCATTTCACATACTAAATTTGGGTTTTTCCCCCCCATGCATCTGATATGAACATTCCAACGGACATTGAAATCACTCATCCACATATTTCCCATCAACTTCCATTTCCTACCTTTACTATACGAATAGACCCATTGATATTTCTCTGATTCAAACTGATGCATATTTGGAAAGAAATTCCTGCCCTAGCGGTGTGTTTTACTACAGGACTATAGTGTAATTACTAGTAAATAAGCGCAATATCCAATTTGTTATTGTAAAACAGTAACAGTGGAAATGCTGTTACAATTCATTGACTACCAATATTCTTGCATATCGCTGTCCCCTCTCCCACACATCAGGGTGGTCCTGTCACCCAGTATAAGAACCCGATTAATACCAGAGCTTTCCTGCTACATTAGGGATAGAATCTAATAAACACTTTCCATTACAAACTGACTTTTCTCCCTTTACATGGACCATAAGATTGCCCATCATGTACCCCACCCACCACAGGATTAGACATAATATAAATCACTCAAATCTAACCCATGATTTTCTACCTCTAAACATTTTTCCCATGTGATTTATCGTCTATATTATTAATTTACATTATTTATAAGAGTGAAAGTGGAGCTGCACTCACACCTTGAAGTCTGAAAGTCAAATGAAATATTTGATAAATGTTTGTGTGATGTCATTCAAACACTTAATATAAATGAGACCAATTGTCTCCAGCCAATCACAGACAAGATGATAAAACCTGCTCTATGCCAGTATTACCATTGCTAGTCAAAGCATAACTTAATTTATTGATTGGGTGGGTGTTTATTTCAACATTTTTAAATGTGAAAACACCTCAACCAATCAATAAATTTAAGTCCTGCATGACTATCATGGGTAAAAACCACAATCATTTCCCTAATATAGAGGGTTAAAACCCCTTCTACAGTAAAGGTCATATTAAAGGGACATTAGCAAGCTTTTTTCTTTTTTATATATATATATTATATCTATATATATTAACTATATATATACCCAAACAATCTCAACAATTCGGCAGCACGACCTCCCAATAAACGCAGATGCACAGCTGTTCTATACTAATCCAGAGTCTTTTCCCCCCCTTTTTTTTTTAAAACAGTACAGCAGCCATTAAAGTACAAATGTATGTTTCCAATATAATGATTTTATTAGGTTTGTTCTGATATGTACATAGCCCATGCTACTTCCTCTATCATTCCAATTTTTAGTATATGTGCTGCCGAAGCAAGCAGTTTAGCATGGGCAGTTTAAGCATTACATATCAGAACAACCTATAAATTCATTAGATTGGGAACAATACAGGTGGTACTTTTGATGCTGCTGTACTGTTAGACTCTATTATATATATCATATATATATATATCTATATATATAATATAATATATATATAATATATATATAGTATATATACCGTATAATTCTCTCTCCTCCTCCTCTCTCGCTCTATCTCTCTCTCCGTCATCTATCTCTCTCTATCTATATTATATATAAATTTTTTCACTTTCCGCAGCTGCACTCTCAATGTGTTGTGGCTGTGCTGATGGTTCGCAGCAACCCGTGGAGGCGCACCCGCACGCCCAGGAATCATCCGCACCATGCAACTGCCTGCAGATGATTGTGGACATGAGTCATGTTACGACCGCTTAAAGAGCTACTGTGCAAACATGCCGTAGTATTCTGAATTTGCATTAGGTTCTCCAAATAGGCCAAAATGCACAAGAAACAAATGAATGTTGAAAATAGCCCTTGAAGAGCTTTGAAACACAATAAGTTACAACTATACAATTTAAAATTTTGGGCAGAGGGAAATGACGCATTGAAGTCTAACACTGCATTCCTACAACTCTGGGCAAGAAGAACATCGGGCCCTGACTGTCCCTAACCCAGCTCAGGTTAGGGTCCGAACTAACAGCCACAGCCCATCAGTTAATTTATAGATGTTTGGGATATAAACTATCAAGACCCTGGATTCCAACTGCAGGATTAAAACCTTCAACCTTTTTAAAACCTTCTCTTTTCTTAGTCTATTAACCTTTTGAACCTTTTCTTAATTTTTCCAGATTACCATTATATACTTTATACCTTTTGACTTTCACGTGATGAGAATTTTTCTACATGGACTGATTAAGATGGAGAGGAAACTGAATCTGCGTTATAGTAGTAAAGCTGGTACTGCCCACGGTCCCAGCGTATGGGGACTATTGCCCCAGGCCTATGTAAGGGGCCCTGCAATTGGGGGGATTGCGGTCAAGGGCCCTGCATATGGGTGAGCTTACTGCCCAAGGCCCCTGCAATGGGGGGGGGGGGGGGGGAGTTACTAGGATGTCTCTAGTTTTTTGCCATCTGAGCAAACTGTATCTGCAGCCTCTATTGCCGGCCACGCTGCCACCGTTCGGTGGGGTGGTCACTGATCCCACCGGTGGCTCCACCGGTGGGTTAAAAAAAAAAAAAAAACAAAAAATGTTTTTTGAACTTGCAATACTGAGGTAATTTATTTTTACAATTCCTCAAATGACATTTATCCCAAACATACTAATGAAAATAAAATAATTTTGGCCAAAAGATTTTGTAAGGCCCTGCTACCGACATCAGCAAGACTCTTTCAGCAGGGCCCTAACTAACCTAACTAGTCTAACCTAGCCTAAAACCTACAAATGCTAGCTAAAACTAACCTAACCATAGGAAAGCCCTTTTTACAACATCTACTCAATAAAGAGAATGTGAAAAAAATGTAATTGAACAAAGTATGTTGTTCAAGAAAATCCAGCAAATTCAATAAGAGTATAAAATTGAGTTAATCGTTTAGTCAAAGCTTTCAATACGATGAAATAAAAGTAAGTGCAAACAATAACAACCATTACCTCTATAAACGTATAAACTATTTCTAACTTATCACATTAATGCGTATGGGGGTACTAACTGCCTATTGGTCCCTCTGTAGATGGGAGGCATGCTGGCCCACATTACTGCCCCGTCCAATGCTATGGGGGGGGACTTACTCTACTGCCCCATGGGCCCTATGTAGAGGGAAGGCATGCTTGCCCACCATACTGCCCACGGTCCCATGCTGTAGGGGGGAATTACTGCGAATGGCCCCTATGTAGAAGGAGGCATACTGCCCAAACTTACTGCCCCGTTCCATGCTTATGGGGGGGACTAACTCTGCCCACGGGCCCTGCATTAGGTTTGGTTACTGTCCAAGCCCTGCATATGGGGGGGAGTTACAGGAATGTCTCTAGGTTATTTGCCATCCTAGCAAAACTGTATCTGTTACCTCTAATGCGGCCCACTTGCCACCTCGGTGGGGTGGGCAAGGCTAAAGAATTTGGGGTGTGCCTCCACCGTTGGGTATTTTTGAACTTGCATTAAAACTGAGGTATTTATTTATACAATTCCTCAAATAGACATTTATCCTCAACAAATTATGAAGAAATAAAATATTTTTTGGGGCAAAAGATTTGTAACCCTGCTACCACATCAAGGCAGCTCTTTCAGCGGGACCTAACTAACCTAACTTCTAACCTAGCCTAAACCTAACAATGCTAGCTAAAACTAACCTAACCATAGGAAATGGCCTTTTATTTACAACATCTAGCTCAATAAAGAGAATTGTGAAAAAATTTTAATCTGAGCCAAGTATGTTTTGTTCAAGACATCCTGCAAATTCATAAAGTCTTTAGTTAAATCTTTTTAGTCAAAAGCCTTCCAATACTATGAAATCAAATAAAGTGCCAACAATAAAACCCATTAACCTCTATCAAACGTAAAAACTATTCTAACTATAATAACATTATGCGTATGGGGGCTTACTGCCTAATGGGCCCTATCAGAGGGGAGGCATGCTGCCCCTCTGTACTGCCCACGGTCCATGCGTATGGGGGGGACTTACTGCCCATGGGCCCTATGTAGAGGGGAGGCATCTGCCCACACATACTGCCCCGGTCCATGCTTAGGGGGAATTCTGCCCGAATGGCCCTATGTAGAAGGGAGGGCTACTGCCAAAACTTACTGCCCAAGGTCCATGCTTATGGGGGGGGACTAAACTGCCACGGCCGGCATTAGGTTTGGGTTACTGTCCAATGGCCCCTGCAGAATGGGGGGGATTACAGGAAGTATCTAGGTTTTTTTGCCATCCTAGCAAAAACTGTATCTGTAGCCTCTATGCGGCCACACTGCCACCTCGGTGGGGTTGGGCAAGGCTTACGATTGGTGTGCCTCCACCAGTGGGTATTTTGAACTTGGCATTACTGAGGTATTTATTTTATCAATTCTCAAATAGACTTTATCCTCAACATAATTAATGAAGATTAAAATATTGTTGGCCAAAAGATTTGTAAGCCCTGCGCTAGGCTACCTAAACGTCAAGGTAGACTCTTTCACCAAAAGGGGGGGGGGGGGACCTAACTAACCTAACTAGTTCAAACCTAGCCTAACCTAACAAATGCTAGCTAAAGCTAACCTAACCATAGGAAAATGCCTGTTTACAACATATATTTCAATAAAGAGAATGTGAAAAATGTAATCTGAAGCAAAGTATGGTTTGTTTAAGAAATCCAGGCAAATTCATAAGAGTCCTTTAGTTAAATCTTTTTCGTCAAAGCTTTCATACTATGAAATAAAAAGTAAAGTGAAAACATTAAACCATAACCTCTAATAAACAGTATAAACTAATTCTATCTATATCACATTATGCGTATGGGGGGACGTGACGCCCCCGGGCCCTATGTAGAGGGGAGTCCTGGCTGCCCACACTTCTGCCCATGGTCCCATGCGTTGGGGGGGCTTAACTGCCCACGGGCCTACTTAATAAGGGAAGCAATGCTTCCCACAACTTACTGCCCACGGTCCATGTGTATGGGGGGGACTACTGCCCATGGGCCCCTTGTAGAGGGGTGCATGTTGCCCACACTTACTGCCAATGGGCCATGTGTACTGGGTGACTTAACTGCCCCCCCCAAACCCACCCCGGCCCTGCCCACGGGCCCCTATGTCAATAGGGGGGCATGTTGCCCACACTTAACTGCCCACGGTCCATGTTATGGGGGGGGCTCACTGCCCACGGCCCCTTGTAGAGGGGGCAAGTTGCCCACACTACTGCCCATGGGTCCATGTTGTATGGGGGGTAACTTACTGCCCATGGGCCCTAGTAGAGGCGGAGGCATCTGCCCACACTTATGTCCCTCGTCCATGTGTATGGGGGCTTTACTGCCCACAGGTGGCCCATATTTAATGGGTGGCATGTTGCCCCACCTCACTGCCCACGGGTCCACGTGTATGTGGGATTAACTGCCCACGGGCACTTGTTAGATGGGGGCAATGTTGCCCATACTTACTGCCCACGGTCATTTGGTATGGGGGGGACTTACTGCCCACTGGCCCTTATAGGGGGGGCAATGTTTCCCACCCTTAACTGCCCAAGGTCCCATGTGATGGGGGGACTTACTGCCCACGGGCCCTAATGTAGAGGGGAGCATGTTCCCACACTTACTGCACACAGTCCATTTGATGGGGTGACCTTTAACTACTGCATCTAGGCCCTATTGTAGAGGGGAGGCAATGCTGCCCACATTTCTGCCACGGTCCCCCCCAATGTGTATGGGTGGGCATCTTACTGCCCACGGCCCTACGTAGAGGTGAGGCATGTTGCCCACACTTACTGCCCACGGCCCACACGTATGGATGGGGGGGATTACTGCCCACGGCACTGTAGAGGGGGCCCATGTTGCCCATACTTACTGCCCACGGTCCCATGTGTAGGGGGGTACTTACTACTGCCCACTGGCCCTATGTAGAGGGGGGGCAAAGGTTGCCCACACTTACTGCCCAGGCCATGTGTATGGGGGGACTACTTCCCACGGGCCCTATGTAGAGGGATCATGTGCCCCACACTTACTGCACACAGTCCATGTTATGGGGGGACTTACTGCCACTGGGCCCTATGTCGAGGGGAGGCTTCTCCCCCGGGATTTTGACGTGCCGCAGGGGTGTGTGGGGGCGCATGTGTCACTTTGGGGTGACTTACTGGCCCACGGGCCCAATGGTAGACTGCATGTGTGCCCACACTTACTGCCCACGGTCCCATTCGTATGGGGGGACTTACTGCCCTGGCCCTATGTAGAGGGGGGCATGTTGCCCACACTTTACTACTGCCCGAAGGTCCAAGCTATGGGGGACTTACTACTTGCACGGGCCTAATGTAAAGGGGATGCATGCTGCCCACCTTACTGCCCCGGGTCCATGCCGTAGGGGGACTTTACTGCCCACGTGACCTATGTAGATGGGAGGCATGCTGCCCCACTTACTGCCCATGGTCCATCGTAGTTGGGGACTACTGCCACGGGCCCCTATGTAGAGGGGGTGCAATGGTTGCCCACACTTAACTGCCCAAGGTCCCAACAAGCGTATGGGGGGGACTTACTGCCCACTGGCCCTATTTAAAGAGGAGGCATGCGGCCCACCTTACTCTTGATGCCCACGGTCCATGTGGTAGGATTGGACCTACACCAAAGGGGCCTATGTAGAGGGGAGACATGCTGCCCACACGTACTGCACACGTCCATGCCTATGGGGGGGACTTACTTGCCCACGGCCCTAGTAGAGGGGAGGCCATGCTGCTGGCCCACCTTACTGCCCACAGGGGGCCCACAGGTCCCATGCGTATGGGGGGGACCTTACTTTACTTCACCGGGCCTATGTAGAAGGGGAGGCATGCTGACCACACTTACTGCCCACGTCCATTGTATGGGGGGGACTTACCTGCCCAACAGGCCATATGTAGAGGGGGGGCATGTTACCCACCCACTTACTGCCCAGGGTCCATGTGTATGGGGGGAATTGACTGCCAACGGCCCGTTTGTAAGGGGGGGCATGTTGCCCAATTTTCTGCCCATGGTCCATGTGTATGGGGGGGACTTTACTGCCCCGGCCCTATGTAGAGGGGGGGCATGTTCCCACACTTACTTTGCGACGGTCCATGTGTATGGTGGTAATTACTGCCCACGGGCCCTATGTAAGGGGAGTCATGCTTGCCCACACTTACTGCCCACGGTTCCATGCGTTTGGGGGGGACTTACTGGCACTGGGCCCTATGTAGAGGGGTGGCATGCTGTCCCACACTTACTCTGCCCATGGTAGAGGATAAATGTCTATTTGAGGAATTGTATAAATAAATCCTCAGTAATGCCAGTTCAAAATAACCCACCGGTCCGAGCACACCCATCTTTTAACCGTGACCACCAACACCGAGGGGCAGTGGTGGCCGCATAGAGACACAGATACATTTTTTGCTAGGATTGCAAAAACCCAGATAATCCCGTGTAACTCCCCCCATATGCAGGGCCCTGGACAGTAACCCCACCAATGCAGGGCCCGTGGCAGTTAAGTCCCCCCCCATACGCATGACCGGGGCAATAAGTTTGGGCATATGCCTCCCTTCTACCTAGGGCCTTTCGACAGTATCCCCCCATACGCATGGACCGTGGGCAGTAATTTTTGGGCAGCATGCTCCCTCACGTAGGCCCATGGGTCAGTAATTCCCCCCCTAGCTGGACCGTGGGCAGTACGTTTGGGCAGCATGCCCCCCTCTACAAGGGCCCGTGGGCAGTAAATCCCCCCATACTCATGGACCGTGGGCAGTAATGTGGGCAGCAATGCCTCCACTCTACATAGGGTTTCCATGGGCAGTAAGTCCCCCCCAATATCATATGTGGATCTAGTTTAGACAATAGTTTTAATACTGTTTTTATTAGAGTTTTGGGTTTAATTGTTTGCACTTTACGTTTATTCATAGTATTGAACGCTTTTGACTAAAATATTTACTAAATGAACTTTTATTGAATTTTCCTGGATTTCTTAAACAAACATACTTTGCTTCAGATTACAATTTTTTTTTTCCCATTTCTCTTATTGAGCTAATGTAAAAAGGGCCTTTCCCTATGGTTAGGTTAGCTTTTAGCTAGTCACTTGTTCGGTTTAGCTAGGTATAAGCATTTTGGTTAGTTAGGTTCCGCTGAAAGAGTCTCCTTGACGTGGTAGCAGGGCTTACAAATCTTTTTGGCCAAAATTTTATTCTTCATTAATGATGTTGAGGATAAATGTCTATTTAGGAATTGGGATAATAAATACCTCGTCATTCAAGTTCAAAATACCCACCGGTGGAGCACACCCAATCTTTAAGCTGTGACCACCCCACCGTAGGGTGGCAGCGTGGCCCGCAATAGAGGCTGAGATACAGTTTTGCTCATATGGCAAAAACCCTAGAGACATCCTGAGTAACCCCCCCCACTCCCCCCCCCCATTTGCATGGCCCCTTGGACAGTAATCCCCCCTATGCGCAGGGCCCCTCTACATAGGGCTCGTGGGGCAGTAAGTCCCCCCAAGTACGCATGGACCGTGGGCAGTAAGTGGGGCAACATCCCCCCCCTCTACATAGGGCCCTTCTTGGCGGCGGCTGGCAGTATTGGCCCAAAGTTACCATCGCCACAGCCACCGAAGCAATGTTATATGGAGCAATAGGCATTTTATAGGGCCACGTTGCACTCCCCTGTAATACTGTGGTGAAAGTGTGTGATCAACAGCGCTATCGGTAAGCGATGTTCCCAGCACGCTCTCCCCTCCCATGACATTGCCGGGCTGTTTGCATGTACTCTTGCATGCTGGGTGTCTACAACCTATCCCGATTCATACAATCAAAAAAGTTTGTATTTGGAATCCAATTTCCTTTTTACTAAAATAGCATGTTTTGGTCATGTACTTTCCTAACTGAGGGCAATCATGTAACGTTACCTAACGATGGCAATGATCCAATGTGTTTGCCACAAGCATGAAATAACTCACAAGTACCTAAACACAGCCCAAATTACATAACCACACAGTCTTCCCTAGTGGCACTGAATCAAGTATCAACACACTTTACCACACAGAGGATGTAAATGGTTGATACTATGATCAAACAATTTTTCTGAGACACATAAACACAGGAAGTAATGCTCAATAAAACACCTAAACAGGAGAATAACAGAAAAGTTTCGGAACGTTTTCAATGATGCGAATTTTGCCCCAACCAATCACAATGTTTGCTTTAAAAACTTAAATAATATCTTATTGGTTGGGCAATATTGCACCATTTTCAAAGATAGAACTGTTAGTTTCTGTTATTGGTTCCATTTACCAAGGCTATCACACACAATGAACAATTACACTCCCACTGAGAAGACCTTGTGGGGTGGGGGAAATGCAGGTGCAAATTAAATATATGCAAGATTAACATGTTCATAAAGGTGTTCCCTGCCTATAATATCAAAGCCAATGTCCCGAACTTTGTATACAGGGGTAGGGTGCATTACGACATCCCTTTCAATTAACATTCTGGATGCTGCTTTTTTTATTTTGTGAGTACTTTCTCTTTTTTGTCACTTGGCCTCCTGCAAATGTGCATTCCACAGTGGAGATGCAGTACTACTTGAGAATATAAGGACCTTGCAGGGCACATACCACTTCAGTCACATAGCCAGATGGAGTCCCCAGGTCAAACACATGTTATAATACAGGGCAGGCAAATCTTATTGATTCCATTTAATTATCATATACAGTTCTGCATCACTTATCCACTACCAACACAAGGTCTGATATATTTCAAATGGGAGCTGCAGTGGTAGGTTAATGCTTTGTAAACACACTAAGTCTACGTCCACTTAAGGACTATTTCTTATCTCCCACTACTCCGCACATTCCAGTGTTCATGACTGGACAGTACCTCGCATTATTTGCGTGTTTAGCTTCACTAACAGAACCTGCCGGGCTGCTCCTGTGCCGTCATAACCATTGTCTATCTCCTCCCGCAACTAAAATGTGTACAAAACGCATATCGCTGGCCTGGGGTGTGCTTTCTACTTGGGTTGAAGTTAAAGAAAGGTAGGTTTGTGTGATTGTAGGTGGAAGTAGGGACAGCCTATACTTTTAACAGCTGCATGGGGTGAAGCACTATGATACTTATGTCTTCTAAGACCTAATGCGCCCATTCACTTTATAATATAACAACATTATGCCATCTATTAAATTCCCTTTTCGTGTATAAAGCGCTCGCTTTATGGGCCGTGCTTCTCTACACATCTCAGTAACTCCTATGGTGGCGTCATATGATTGTTCTTACCACCCCCTAGTGGTCTTTCTATGGGAGTAAACTGTAATATTATCGCCTTGTAAACTTACAGTGCCAGGAGAGAGAACCATAAGCCCACAAAGTGGCCGTTGAAGAAATATAGGTCCCCCAACTGGTAAATTAAAGGCATATTAAAAGCCAACGTTGGTTTACTACCTGTAAGAAAAGCTACTCGGACTAGCAGCCTCGTACTTTTTATATGCTCACGGAACTTCCTCGGTGACTTGCAATATCCGTATAATTGCAGCTGCGAGTGCATTATCCTCTATATCACTTAACCCCTGAAGTGGATTTCTATGGGAGAAACTGTCAGATTATAGCCTTATAACAATCACAGTTCCTGGCATTTTAAGGAAACCAGAAGGCACAAAGGGGGGAGGTTATTTATAAATAGCCAGCGAGCTGTACATTATAGGGATATCAACAGTCACCTTGGAGTTCTTTGCCCTAGTATATAAGGGTTACTCCCCGCGGCCATCGTGCTTTTATATGGTCAACGGACTCCTCGGTGATTTCTATATCCTTAGAATTCACCGTTTGGGGTGCATTAATCCACTATAATTACATTGTAGGGGCTCATTCTCCATATATATTACCCCTTTTTCACATAGAAAGAGACTACAGGGGGTACATACATTGGAATATGAGACTGGTGTGTATGTTTGGTAATGACCAAAAAGCATGAATCCATGAGGTGTTCACATAAGCAATATCCAGAATTTTTAAACGATGTTTACTCATTGGGGTGCCACATAATAATGAGAATCATTACACATTAGTAGCCAAAATAGGTGAGAGACACAGGCAGCTCGTACATATTAGTGTACTATACAATTTATAGATGCGAAGAAGCATCACTGTTTTGCCCTGACATGCTCCATTACAGTACCATCTACGGGTACATAAACAAAATAACATGGCTCGGAATGAAGTCCACTCACACTACCCTCATTACTCCTGCCTTCAGTACATCCACGATGCCTGGCTTTCGGGTAATGATGTACCTAAGACTGTGCCGAAATGCCTGTTGTAAATTTGAGATCCTCAAAGAACGCCCAGTTTGGCCAAGAAGCGCAGGTCGCCAACTAGCCTTTGGCCTCTGCTGTTATACTTGGCCCCTCATCATGTATCCATTTTCTCTAATAAGGTGATACCTGGCAAGTAGATTTTGAAAGCACAATCTGACATATGCAAGTAGTTGCGATAATCACTCATGATTTTCTCCCTAAGCTTCCATTATCAGCTGCATATGACCTAAAAAAAAATCTCGTTTCAGGAGCCATTTCCTTAGCCCAGCAGGAACCTGGCGATGCCTTGCGTCTATTTTTCCCAACCCCCATCACCATAAACAGCAGCAGCAACCCTTCTAACAGAAGACCTAGCTTGAACCGATTCTTCCACGAATTTGGACAACATGTCCGACACGCATGTACAGTCCGAAAGGGCTTGGGTTTTCGCGGACGCTCCCCAAAATGCACTCAAACCATCCGCCACACATCCTAACCATTAACGAACCTACATAATTGACGTCGTAACCACGTCACTGCGTATACTTACCATATTGCCAGCAACCAATCTTTACATTTAATGGTAAATCGATGCCAATGTACTTCAGAGACTACATACACACAAATACCATCTTCTACAATTTGATCGCAAACATTAGTGGCAGGTTTTCACAACCAAATAAGAACAATTACATGCTTTCGTGTGTGTCCCGAACGTGGCGACGATCTTCATTATTCTTCATTCTACAGAAAACCACAACTTAATTTCACCAGTATGGGGCCCTTAACTCTGAACGCCTGCTACTATCTAACTCTGCTAGCTATCTTCTATCAAGGGGCTCATACACTATGCCAATTTTTATTGTACATCGTCGTACGAAGACGAACTTCCACGTTGTACATCAATTGTATCGTTAATGTATACATAAAGTCTGGTGCATTTAACGTGAGAAGAATCTTATTGAATCTGAAGTGATCTGTCAGAACGGAAATTTTTATCGTGCTACAATAATTGTTTTTGTGTATGGATATTGCCCAGCCAATTCTTCTAACTCAATCCTGCAGTGGTCATATACTTCCTGACAAGCAGATCTCACGTCTGGAAGGTGTGAACATAAGTGTATATTGGTTCATGATGGGCATGTGTGATGCGGTACATGACAAAGATCTGGCAGGTTGAGACCCAGAGTATTTCTTGTGGTTATGAGGCAATGTTGAGGCGGTACAGACACAATGTGGAAGGTGTGAGCCCATAGAGTGGTATATTGTGGTTCAATGATAGCAATGTGTGATGTGAGACATAACACAGCTGGAGGTGTGAGAACCACTAGATTTAATCTTGGTTTTTAGATGACAATGTGTGGTTTGGTACATGACATAGTCTGGAGTTGGAGACCATAGAAGTGTATATTGGTGTTTATGATGGCAACATGTGTCATGCGGTACATGACACGTCTGGAAGGTGGTGAGAACATATAGTGTATATTGGTTCATGGATGGCAATTGTGTGATGTGAACATGACCATTCTGTAAGGTGTGAGACCATAGAGTGTATATGTTTTTATGATGACCATGTGTGATGTGGTTACATGACACAGTCTGGAAGTGTGAGACATAGAGTGTATATTTGGTTCATGATGCATGTGGATGCGGTCACATGACAACAACAGACGCCTTATTGTGTACGAACACTACATCGACATCGTTAGCAAATAAATATGAAAGAAAAACCAGCAACACAAACGCAAATTACTTTCATTTCTTCACTTACCATTCGAGACACTCAACCGCCAAAATGGTTTTTACATTCGTCATTTCTGCTATATTACACTATCATCAGCAAACATTAAATCTGCCCATATATGGTGAATTGGTTTTGCTTTCTCTAAATGCGGGCACATACTATTCTGCAACAATTTACATCTTACACAATCATATCTGGCCATTAATGCCAATTGGGCACAGCCAAATGGCAACAATTTTATTGTGTTTTTTATGTCCCGATTGTACGACGATTGTTTTACAATTTAAATCGGGTCGGTAGTTCATAGACCAATTTCATTGCATCGTGTAATGCCCCTTTAGATAGATAGATAGCAAGATACGTAGATAGATAGATAGCATATGTGTGATAGATGATAGATAGATAGATAGCAGATTTCGATGATAACTAGATAGATAGATAGATAGATTAGATAGATGCAGAGTTTAGATAGTAGATACAGAGTTTAGATAGATAGATAGATAGATAGATAGATAAGATAGATAGATAGATAGATGCATGTAGATAGATATATATAAATAGATAGGCAGTTAGATAGATAGATAGCAGTTCGATAGATAGATAGCAGTTAGTAATAGATATCAGAGTTAATAATAGATAATATATAGCAAAGTTAGAATAGATAGATAGGGATTAGAGAGATATATAGCATAATAGATAGATAGATTACTATGATAGATAGTACTAGCATTTTAGATTATATAGATAGCGTTGATAGATAGATAGCAGTTAGATAGATAGATGCAAGTTAGAGTAGATAGATAGCTAATAATGCCGTTAGATAGATAGCAGATTAAGCTAGATAATAGATAGAATAGATAGATATATAGATGATAGATAGATAGATAGATAGATAGATAGATAGATAGATAGATAGAGAGAGAGTGATAGCAGAGTTAGATAGATAGATAAAAGATAGATAGATTAGATAGATAGTAGATAGATCGTAGAAGATAGATAATAGATAGATCGATAGATGATAGATAGATAGATAGATGATAGGATAGATAGCAGAGATAGATTAGATAGATAGATAGATAGATAGATGATATATTAGATAGATAGATAGATAGATAGATAGAATAGATAGATAGATATCAGAGTTAGATATAGAGATAGCAGAGTTGCTAGATAGATAGCAAATTTAGATAGATAGCAGAGTAAGATAGATAGATATATTAGCTTAGATGATAGATAAGATAGATAGAATATAGATAGATAGAAGTAGATAGATAGATAGTGATCGCAGAGTTAAGATAGATAATAGTAGAATGATAGATAGATAGATAGATAGATAGATAGATAATAGATAATAGATTAGATAGATCGACAGATGATAGCATAAATAGATCGAAAGAAGATAGATAGATAGATAGAAAATAGATTAGATAGATAGATAGATCGATAATTTAATAGCTAGCAAGTTTGATAGATAGAATAGCAGAGGTTTGATAGAATGATACAAGTTAGATAAATAGATAGCAGAGTTTAGATAGATAATAAGCATTAGATAGATAGCAGATAAGATAGTAATAGATCGATAATAGATCGATATATAGCCGAGTTAGATAGATAGCAGATTTTAGATAGATTAGATAGATAGATAGATAGCGAGATAGATAGATAGAATAGCAAGTTAGATAGATAGCAAGAGTTAGATAGATAGATAGCAAGAGTTAGATAATAGATAGATAGAATAGAGTTTAGATAGATAATAGATAGATAGCATAGTTAGATAGATAGCAGAGTTAGATATATCGATAGCAGTTACATAGATGATAGAGAGACCCAGAGGATAGACAGATAACCTAGTTAAATAGATAAACAAGAGGCAGATTATAATAAGATGATAATACATAGAGATAGATAGGGGCAGAGGTCCATGTAGAAAGGTACAAGTATGTCTCCCTGGCCCAAAGGTGTGGCAAGCCATCTACTACAACTACATAGCAGTAAGTTTAAAATGACCAAATTGCTACCAGTATAACTACTTGCCAGTTTCCTGTGCCTTTGGTCATTACTTTGTGTCTCTCTATCCAATCTCTGATCTCTATCTCTGTCGTCTAATTTCAACTGTCGTTCTGTCTATTATCACTATCGGCTTTTGTCTATGTTTGTGGTTGCTATCCGTCTGTATCTGTTTGGCAATCTCTATAAGTACATAGTGGGTGTGGCCTAATTGGGGCGAAAAGGGGCGTGACCTAAAAAAATTTCGGGGCGCTGGAGTGCCCAAAAGTGCCCCGGACTTCCTTCGACTCTAGATACGCCCTGTTGTTTTTATGATGACAATGGTGTGTGGTGGTACATGACATATCTGGAGGTGTTAGACCTAGAGTGTATATTTGGTTTAGATGGCAATGTGTGATGCCGGTACATGCAACAGTCTGGAGGTGTGAGAAACATGAGTGTCTTTGGTGTTCATTATGGCAATGTGGGATGTGATACATGACACAAGGCCCTGTAGGTGTGAGACCATAGAGTGGTATATTGTTTTTTATGATGACAATGTGTGAGTGGACATGACACAGTCTGGAGGTGTGAGACCATAGATTTAAATATTTGGTTCATGATGGCAATGGTGGTAATGCGGGTACCCTGACAACACAGATTCCATTATTGATTACGAACACACACGACATTTCGTTAGCAAATAAAATATGAAAGAAACCAGCAAACACAAACGCAAATTACTTCATTCTTTCATACCATCGAGAACCTCACCCCAAAATGTGTTTGTACATTCGTCATTTCTGCTATTATTACACTATCACAACAATTAAATCTGCCCATATATGGTGAATTGGTTGCTTTCTAGCGGCACATTCTATTCTGCAACATTTACATCTTACACAATCATATCGGCCTTTAATGCAGATTGTGCCCAGCAATGGCAACAATTTTATTGGTTTGTTTATGTCCGAATTGCGACGATTGTTACATTTAAATCTGGTCGGTATTTCATAGACCAATTCCTTGCATCGTGGGTATGTGCCCCTTAACTATCTATCTGTCTAACTCTATCTATCTATCTATCTACTATCTATCTATCTAGTCTATCTATCTAACTCTGCGACTATCTAACTCTGCTATCTATCTTCTGTCCCCTACTCTGCTATCCATCTATTTATCTATATATCTCTGCTATCTTCTATCTATCTATCTTCTAACTCTGCTATCTATCTATCTAACTCTTCTATCTATCTACCTATCTAATTCTGCTATCTATCTATCTATCTATCTAATCTATCTATCTATCTATCATCTATAGATCTATCTATCGATCTATCTCTGCATCTATCTTAATCTATCTTCTTCTATCTAACCCCCCCCCAAACTCGCTATCTATCTACCTCATCTATCTAACTTGCTATCTAATCTATCTATCTATCTATCTAATCTAATCTATAGATACACCCCACACCAGAGAGTCCGTGTAGGGTAGTCCGGGAGCGCAGAGGCCGTCTGTACTCTCTGCTCCGGCATGCCGTGACGTCATCGCGCCAGCGTGAAACTTGCCGCCGTGGAAGTCCAGAATAAGGGGCACAAGCAGTAAAACATTCGGTTCACTTTGCCAACATCCGGTCATGTGCCCGAATGTTTAACGTAGATACGACACGCGCATGCACTGTGTTTTTTACGGACTGGACTGGAATATAACGCAGCAGGTGTGAACGATTTATGAAATCCTAGGGGTTTTACTTCCTGTCCATTTTTTTCATCGGCCCTGAGTTTTGAAAAAAGGATAAAAAACTAATGTAGTGTGAACGAGCCCTAGGAGGGAAGCATATTATTGGGGTTCTGTGCAGGAGATGGTTCTGTGATGATCGAAGATTCATTTGAGGCAGTGTTGCTACATCCCAGAGGAGGTTTGGCAAGGAGACATTGGGATGTCGGGGTGCAGGGGTGGCAATGAGATTTGTGTATCAATCTGCATTTAAGTGCGATGATAAACGGCTTGGTGTTTTGGGAGATTTTTTTTGGTAGAGGTAAAATTAGATTCTGACAGCAGTGGGATGTACACATTATCTCAGATTTTGCTAATCTTGTTGATACGTATCACTAGGTTACCTAGTGCCTCAAACTGAAGGCCTAAAATAAACTTTGTACAAGGAAAGAGAAGTGGTTTGGAATGGAGCTAATTGCATGTGGGCTAAAGTTCTAATGTGCAGTTTCTCATTGTTCTGTAACTGGGGACACTGCTATTTAGTTATTCAATAGTTATTGAGAGCAAGGTCTCTGTCCCTTTGCTGATGACACACTATAAATAATGTGCTATTGCGCTAGCAGAACCTAGATAGATATCAAAATGGACAGCAGAGTGGCAGATGAATGCATATGGGTTTAACATGCAAGTTAATGCCATGTGATTCCATATTGGGTTTCACAATTCTTGTGCTGGCCTATATTTTAAAGTGGCTCTGTTCCGAGTGAATCTGTGCCAGCCAGCTAAATGGCTAAGAGCAACTATTCAGGGGGGTTTGTGAGGAGGCACTCCCAACTGTATCAGTAGCATGACTTTAATCCCTAGGTTTGCGGGGCTTTAACTCCTAGGTTGCAGGGCTGTGCTAGTATCGCAACAGACACTCGTCTGCCTAAGCCCACCAATTTACCAAGAGGATGCGCAGTGTACACCACACACATAATTTTTTAATGACAGCTGATAGCTTGGTGGTTAAATACTTACATAATGGTGACATTTTCCTGATTGTCTTGTATAAGAGGGGTAAAATGCAAGGGAAAAATTTAATGCACCTTGACTATTCAGTACCGTTTTTAGAAATTCTGCATTTGATTGTGAGATCTGTTTTAATGGGCTGTACAAGAAACTGTCTGGTGAGACAGTGAGAACACTAAACTATGGAATAGTCATCTACAGCTAATAAATTAAAGTTTATTGGATAGTTTTTTTCCCGAGAGTAGCTGGAAATTTTTCCAAAAATTTCACCACTTTTTGAAGTACTGGTTATATAAGTCTATTTCTGGTTGTCAGTAACAACAAGTGGGGGCCACTATTTTCATTCAATGCAAACTAAGCATAATCTAACTAAGGCATAAAACAGCTCGTTAAAACAACTCCAACTCCACCCTCATAAGAACATATGTTAGAATAAGGCTCTCAAAATATGTTGATATATCATACTTTATCCCCCTATTAATCATTACTGTCTGCCTGCCTTTGTTCTGGAATGCCTCATGGAACCTGAGCATTTTAGAAACCTGTACTGAGGCCTGGGCATCCCCGAAGAGAGCGCCAGGGGATTAACATTCAGCAGTCATTGGCTGTGATTTCCAAACTGCAAATCCATAACTGACAGTGGGCTAACTGGAAGAACCAGGAAGCAGAAATCAGAGGAAACGGACCATTGTGCATGATTTTCATGTAGACTTCTATTTTCAATTTCCAAACTATTACCTACCGTTTAGGTTTTTGGGGAGATTTATCTGTATGTAAGTTTGTATTTTTAGGGCTGGACTTGCCGTTTAAGTCATTCACTCCTTGCTTCTTTTCCCACCGCTCCTGCTGCCTACCCCCTAACCTCTCTCTTTAACTTGTCCCTCTCCCACCGTATTTTTTCCCTCTTCATTTTATTCTGTTGGGTATCCCCTATACTTAAAACCCCTCAATGACCCGTCCGTTCTTTTCCAGCTACATCGGCCTGTCTTCCTTTCTCTCCATTTGCTTCTAAACTACTGAAAGACATGTGTATGGTGAATTGGCGTCAGCTGTCTTCTAACTCTGTCGTTGACCATTTCCATTCAGAAGGCTTCTGTCCTGCCCTAACACTCCACGGAAAACTGCCCCTCACTAAAGTGACCAATGCTCTACTTAGTGCTAAATCTGAAGGTCTTTGCCTCATTCTTTCTTGATCTGTCCTCTGCTTTTGTAATACTGTTGATCACCCTCTACTTCTTCAGATCCTGGCCTCCTGGGTATCCGGCCCTGCAACTTTTTTCTATCCTCCTATCGCTCTGTTCGGAACTTAGTGTTTTCCACTCCTCGGCCCTCCTCCCTGGGGGGGTCCGCAGGCACAAGTACTCGGCCCCTTCTTTCTCCAGCTACAAACCTATGGCCTTGCACACTCATTCGTTCATGGATCCTATCACCTGTATCGGATAATACCCAAATTTAACATCTCTGCCCCAGTCCTCCCTACACTGACATCCCAAGGCCTTAGTAACATTTATGTCCTCCTTCCTCAAACTAAACATGGACAAGACTGGAACTTGGTCCTTTTCCCCCCCTCACATCTGTTCCCCCTCCCTTATTCCGTACTATTTGATCTTAACAAGATCCTATATCCTAATCTCATCATGTCCGCTGCCTGGGAATAACATTAGATTTTGATCTTTTCTTCTTTCTCCAACCCCATGTCCCATTCGCTTTGCCAACTCCTGTTGGCTCAACCTCAAAAAACCGTCTCCGAATCGACCCTTCCTATCGAATGAAGCTCCCAAAAAATCCTAGTCCATGCCCTATCATATCCCGGCAGACACTGCAACACTGTGTGGTTTAGCCAAACAACCAACCCGCCTGCACCGCCTTTAATTCATCCTCAACTCTGCGCCGGCATTCATTTTCTCTTCCTCGCTTCCTAATGCTCTCCTCTTTGTCAGTTATCACTCCACTGGTTCCCATCACAAAGGATTCCAGTTCTAGCTGCTTACCCTATCCTTAAGTACATCCAATACGCCCCTCCATATACTCAGAGCTTGATCCACCGCTCCGCCCAAAATTAACTCCTCTCATCCACCTTGTCACCTCTCCATGCCCGTATTCATGATTTGCTCATGCTTGGGGGGCCGGCTCTGGAAATCCCTTCTCCGTCTGTCTGTCACGCCGTCCTTAATCCCTTCAAAATGTAACCTAAAACCCCCCTCTTCAGGCAACCATAAAAACTTGGTCTAGGCATTACCAATCTTACTACCCCTTACATCAACCCGCCTTCACGCTCTACTCCAAGCTATTTACACCCAACCGATTCCCGCACCTTATGTCTCACCTCCATTTCCTGTAGACTGTAAGGCTGGGCAGGGTCCTCTCTCCTATTTTCATCACAATCACGGTATTGCCTTGAAAAAAATGCAATCATCACTCTGTTTCTGAATATTTATTACCTGTGTATGTTAATATGTATTACTTTGTATAACCGTATTATTACCCTGTATTTATGTATGACTATTAATTGTAAAGCACCACAGAAGATTTGGCGCTATAAAAATCCATAATAATAATAATATTTATGAAAGCAGATACAGTATTTGCAAAGTAACCCAAAAAGTTAGATTTTGTGGCGTTTCCTTACCATAATTTATGTATAAAAAGGAACTGTTTAATCAATGAAGTGCTTGGTGTCTTTTGAACCTGCTTTACCCTTGCTTCCCATAATACTACATACACGCTTCCATGTGGTTATAGGCAACCCCAGCCACACCCATTTTTTAGGGAGGTCCCTATGCCTTTAATTTAAAGCACTGGGTGGATGGCCTCTTCCCTCATTTTAAAAAGCCCAAGGGGCTAGGGGGAAGTGAGTAAGCCTGTTAGAATGGATCCAGTGCACACAAGAAAATGCAGAAGTTTTTCTTATGGTAATTGAAGTAAAAAGGTTAGAAGTTTTAGAACCTTCCAGACTGGGGTTACCTTGACGTGTTTTTGGAAGGCTTTTTCATTCCATGTGATCACAGTAATGTATACTAAAACCCCTTTGTTTTATAAAGTATGCCAATGTTGCAGATAAATATGATATTGTATGGGCCTAGGATTTGCATTGATTGTCCTTTTCTATTTGGCTTATATTTTTGTGTTGGTTTATACTTTGGTATATACAGTAATTCATTCACATCAGGGCCTGCCCCAAGGGCTTGGCAATCTAAAACATTAAAAATTGACAGATACCACCTATTTTATGTCCTTTATGATTGTGGGAGAAACCAGAGCACCTTGCGGAACCCAGCAAGCACCGGGAAACATGCATACTCCAGATGTCCAAGTGTGGAATTCGAACTCAGGACTCAATGTGCAAGGCTTAGGCTCGGGCACACTGAGCCACCCTGCTGCCCAATATAATCCTGAACTATACCATGTCTTTTTTTTTCTGTTGGTTTGCCTAAAGTACTAAATACTTCGAGCACGAACAATGTAGACCCATTATCTCTGGATTGATCCATCAATGGAGTGGCTCAATATGTCGACCAATTACTTTTTACCTTGATTTTGGCTATTCCTAGGCTTTTGAAGAGACATGACAGATGCAATAAAAATAAACACCCAGAGCAATGAAATCCTCACACTATTTAGTCACTTGCATGTCCTTTGCTATACCCATCAATTGAAATAAAAAGCGTTTAAATGTCTTAATTTCTAGTTATCTAAGACTCCTATGTATGGCCAAGATCCAAATACCTTCTCTTCATTGAAATTGATATTTACTTGTGTTGAACTAAATGTGGCTGCCATGGACGCCAATTTAATTTGTGCAATTTGTAAATCTTGTTTCTTTATGATTGGAACAACTCCTATTAAGCATAATATTGTAGCCTATTACAGGTAATAGAATATTAAATTGTTACTGAGATGGGGCTCTAGTGAATTGAGCAATTTTTGATATTGCAGTCAGACAAATTGGGTATCACATTTTCTTTACAGTATCATCCTGACTATTAAATATCTTGAATGTTGAACCCATCAACCCCAAAACAGTGATTAATGGCATACCATATGGCCAGTTTTTTTAGATACAAGATCTGTTCTCTTGGAAAGCATTCCAGACCATGCTATAAGTGCCGGCCTGTGATATGGGCAACTTTGGGACCACACATGTGCATACCATGGGGGGTGGCCAGTCAGGAGTCTTAAAAATATTTATATTTTTTACCTGTTGAGGACCTGTTTGGTCAAAGGTGTGTCTCATGCCACAGCCCCATGTCACATTGCCTGCCATCTAATTTGTCATAACAGCTACCCACCCTGCGTCACAATTCCAAACCCCACACACACATACTTAAGCCTTAATTTTCGATGTCTAAATGCTGTGCTGGCTGTCTGTGGCATTTTGTGGTTAAATATGATGTATCACCGATATATAATAAGCACCTATGCAGATTACTGAAAGACAGTAGCTCAGTGCGACTTTGATTGAACAATGCCAAGGCAACCAGCACTTCAGCAAAATATTTAGTGAGTGGTGGGGATCCTTAGACACCAGTAACAAATCCATGCACCGGTTGCTATTTATCCTACGGCCAGCCCTGGCAGGCTATGAATTTCTATGGACTCGGCTTTCTTGAGAGAGGATATTAGACGAAATTTGAGGAAGGCATATAAGAGAGCAGTGCTAAGTATTGAATGATCTTCTAATCTGCTAGGATATGAAAAAAAGGCACCGTATTGACTTATACTGTCATATATGCACAGTGGGGTCTTTCAAGTAATTAGAAAACCTATGGGCCAATACTATTACATGATCATAACTTAGCATAATATTACCGCACAACCCGGTTTCTCGTTCAAATAAGATAGAACAATTGATCTTAATGTTTATATTTCACAGATTAATGACCCACATAGACCCCACTTTGCTGTTTGTAGTATGTATTAACAGTTTGGTCATGCAAGATGCATGATGTGTTTATATATAACTACACAAAATATGTGAAAAGCTCTTCCAGTATGACATAAACCAGTCATGATAATGAATTGTAAATGTCTCACATAGTTTTTTGTGTGTAAGGTAATGTAATAATGTGTTATTTAGAAAGCTGTTACATATAGAATACAAAAAGTTTGCACAAGGGGGGCACAATACATACAGTCATAAAATATATAATTAAGTATGAGCACCCATGAAATATACCAGCGCTTAAAACATGTAACATGATGAAAGAGTCCCTGGCCCATAGAGTCTTACAACTACTTAGGTGGTTCCATATAGATACATAGGAAAAGGGTGGAATTGCTAAGTAATAACTGGTGCAGTGGTCAACAGGCTGTGCTGTGCTCAGAGAATAGGAATAAGAGGTTTAAGACAGCATTGTTAATTACGACATAGAGCCACACAAGAAGGAGGGTTCAAGAAAACAGAGAGTGTTTTTTTATAAGTAGGGCAGCAACGAGAATAGCAGAACATATAAATTGCGTTGCTAAGGAACACCAGGTGTGCTTTAGCAAAACATGTATAGAAAACATGGGTGGGAAATTATGTGTCAAATTCCAATGATAGATAGTGTAAATACTAGAAGGGGATAACATAAATTGATATTAAGAAGGGAGGCTATTGGATCTGCAAATTAAGGACGTATAAACCAGTATTTTTAAGATTTTTTTTTTTTTGATTGAGAATTAAGTTTAGTATATTCCTTTTTAAAGTCCTAAAGATAAGCTCCTAAATTGATATAAACATTGTATCTCTGTTTTTTATTCCACCCACTGGAGTGTACAGATAGAGAAGGCCGCCAAATGTCCCTCATTCGATTGAGGTCCTGGGAGGATGTGCCACACCATGAAGTTTCCTTATATGCCAATAGCAGCCACTAATGCAGAGTAATAACGAAGGTGATCAAGGCCAAACTAAGTTCAGTTAGTACAGTTGCAGGTCTGTGTAATTAACTAAACATGTAATATAAGGAAAAAGATAGACTGCAACACTTATATAATATGCAGAGGTACTTTCCTTTGCCGCATGATGAGATGTCATGCATACAGTTGATTTTTGTTACGGAAGCTGCTTCTTCTTTTTGTAACCCTGGTGGAAAAAAGTATCGGTCAAACTTCAACATACGTTTTAGAGGTAATTTTTTCACACCTTCACAGACACTATAGTGTCCGACCAGCCCTCTTCCCCAAAACATGACTCCGTCCCATTCTCCTTTCTGACGTTGCGTATGTTTGAGAACATGGTTGCTGTCCAGCAACCATCTACCACTCAATCCATCTGGACTATCCAGGTTGCATTGCACTCCTTAATAAAAACACGAACTCTGTCTGGGCCCACTGCACTGTTTTTTTTGGTTGTGAGCAATAGAAAGTTTATGCAAAATGGCAAATCCTCTGGAGGATCCTGCACACTGAGGTTCTACGGGCACAGCACTTCAATGCTTATGTTGATTCTTTGTAATCGTATTTTAGCAACTGCTCTCTTAATTGATGCATTTATCTGGCAGAAAACATTTTTCATTTTGCCTTTACTGCACGAACCGGTGTTCCTAGATAATTTGAAATGCAGTGTTTAGTTTAAACTGGCATCCTTTATCCACTCTTCATTGGTGGATTTTACTTTCACAAAGATTTGATATGCTTTAAAATATCTTTAATACAGAAAATACAGGCACTAACCCGGCAAAATGAAAATTGTATGTGCTGGGTGCTCCTAAATTATTTTTTTCAATACTCTCTCCCTGCCCCAGTTACTTTTTATTTTTAAAGGTTATATTTTTCCTTCATACTATAAAATCCTTTATCTTTACAGACTGCCTAACAATACATTAGGTATGGGTTAATGAATTAATTCAACACAACAACAAGATTGCTTTAGTCAGGCCCGAGGTATCCTCCATCTCCCCCACCCTCCACCCTCCCTCACCCCACTCTACTAACCTACCCCCCTATATAAACAATAATATTTAAATAATTGAATAATTTCTATACCAAGAAAGAAAGAAATCTCTAACCATAATGCCACAAAGAAATATGTGCCGATGTATGTGTATATTTTATTTTTATTATTGTCCGCCAAATACATGATGAAACTGATATACTGGACAATATTTTTGTTATAATTTCAATCGCAAGTGATATTGATGTGACCTTAAAGATTTTTGTAATGACAAAATAAAGCAAACTTAATTTTTTAAAATTTTTTTTACAGTGTAGTTGTCCCAGTGTATTGTATCAATTGTAGTCATACCACCACAATACAAACTATGTTAAAACAAGGTTGTGGGAATGTAACAACAGATACCTGCAGAGTCAATTTTTTAAACCCAATAGGGAACCTATAACAGGCTAGGGTGGAGGGAATATTAAAATGAGTGCAAATTATCTTTTAAAGTAGGAGGTGTCCCTACATAGCGTTAACCAGTGTCTTCCTATTCCTCCACTGTATACAAACAAGACAACATTAGCACACTCCTACATTTCGTAAATCCTACATCACCATCTTACCTGGAATAATACACATATGGTAATTACTTTTTTAAGCAGTTTTCTTTAAAATTCTTCAGGTACACACAAGAAATAAACCTATTGCCATTCAGCTTATTTCTTGTTTTACTAGACACAAACTATTTATAAACCTACAGAGTCATTCTAAATGGGGCTGCACTTGTGTATACGTGAGGGTGTGGTACTGTTGGTGGCGCTATTTTGCACCAATGGACAGTGTTTTACATCATGGGTGCATTGGAAATATCATAACCCCCTGTTATTTTATAAGTTCCACACAGGCATGGACGTATTACCACGCCTCATATATGCCTCATTATTTTCTTCTTAACTATATTTGGACTATTATTTATGTCAGCTTGACTTATTATCAAAAATAACATGCACAAATGAATACGATTTTTTGATTTTGATCATCATAGTTAATGTTTGATGTCAGTTCATTATTTAAGTAGTTATTAGTGATGTTCATTTTCTAAATGTTCCACTCGAACGGAAGAGCAGTATACCAATGTAATACTTATACCAATAGCATATCCTTTCTGACAATATAAAACTGTTAAACATTTCCTGGATTCCCAAGAACCTTTTCTTTATATGAATAATAATACACACGCATGCCACAATAAACATTATTAGCCCCTAGATTAATCTGTGCTTCCGATTATCTTAACAGATTGCTTGCCATACAGTTTTTGTCCTGTTCAAATTTTGGAAGAGAAAACACCATTATAATTTTTTTATTATTGTTTCTGCCCCCAACACCAACACCCCCACATTTAAGTATTAATGCTTAGAACCTATTATTGTAAAATTTAGTTCCAACACGTTAGTCACATTTTACAGCTCTATCCTTCATGACATTGCCCCCTCATAAGCTGTTAATTTACATGCACTTTGACCTCACACTTTCTAATATTTAGCCATTTGGAGAGCACAAACCTTGTTACACAAGGGAACAAACAACACACCTGTTTTTCATTAGAGTAATTATTTAGCTATGTAAATTGCATTTTTTATTACAGCTTAAGGCCAATTTTTTCATTTTTCATTGACGTATACTTCCAATAGTGACTTTTTACAGGCAGAGTTGACAAAATATCTATTATTATATAAAGGTCATCATTTGCAGAATGAGTTTTAAAAAGTGACAAAACAGCCCTCCCAAAAGCTTTCTAACTGTAGTTGAATCTAGATACTACTGAAGCCGATTCAGATCCCTTATTAATAAAAGCATCTAGTAACATATCAGCCAATCCATACATAATGCTGGTCTGAGAGAATTTTTCAATCTGAATTTCTACCTCAAGATAAATTATTCCATTATGAATTGTAAGGACAGCTCCAGTGTTGTGTAGATTTTCACCCAGTTTCTCCCCTGCCATTCTCAGAACTGTCTTGACATCTTTCTAGTAGTTAACAGTTTACATTAAACAGTAGTATCTATGTCAAAAAAACATGGCATTTTGCATCAATGGTAGGGATAGTGAATAGAAAATGTTTAGTGCTGATGAGGTGTTGCATAACACTAAGGGGCATATTTTTATAAAGGATTGCTATTATAGCATTTAAAATAATACCGCGTAAAGGTGCGGCGATAATTTGATAATTTGACCTGGGCTGGTCCAGACTAATGTCCTGTCCCCGTCCGTTCATGCGTTTTCACTCAGGTTCAGATGTCTCCCGCTAGAAAACTTTTTCATTTAGCATTTTCCATTTCCTACCGGCATTGCTCAGAACCAGAAAAAAAAAGAGAATAAAAAAAGAAAAAAAACAAAAAATAAAATTAACCTTAGTGACAGCGCTGCAACAACGTTGGCACAGACCTTCGTCTGGAACCTGCCTTAAGGCCAACTCCACCCTCATAGACATCACTTTTTTTTTTTTTTTTTTTTTTAGAAGAATGGCCTCTTAAATATGTTGATATATCATAGTTTGTCCTATGCATTCATTACTGTATGCCTGCTATGGGCTTCTGGATTCCTCCCGGAACCTGAGCAATTTAGAAATCTGTGACTGACGCCTTACTGAAGCCTGGGCACTGCTCAGAGAGGCAGACAGGGATTACATTCATTCATATGGCTGTGAGGTCAACTGTCAAATCCATAACTGACAGTTGCTAACTGGAAGAACCAGGCACAGAACAGGAAACAGGATATTGTGAGGTTTCAGTTAGACCTTATATATTCAGATTTCAAACTATTACCATTCAGGTTTTTTGGGGGGTGATTTACCTGTATTGTAAGTTTTCATTTTTGGGGCTGGACTTGCCCTTTAAGTCACAATTTTACAGAGAAAATTTTGCAGGGCACTAACTCAGAATAACCCTAATGGGTAGGATCAACTGAAAGAAATAGGGCATTCGTCGGAAAGAGAAAAAACGCGTCATATTCACTCACATATATATATCAAAGATACTTTATTCGAATGGGCAAATAATAAGATAAAAATATTAAAAAAACAGTCTTATGCCACCTATCAAGTGACTATTGCTGTATGTAAACTGTTGCTGTTAGGTACTGTTTAAGATAGAGTGTATACAGTATCACAAGTATTTCGACGTATAGCATAAATAAATAGACACAAGTTCAGAGGAAGTACCATGTAGCACCAGTGGATACGCATAGCAGCAATAATAGAACCACCGCTGGTTTGACAGAGTGCCAGAGAACACATTTCGTCCAAAAAGACTTTAACAATGGCCTTGCTGATATCGCATATTTAGGGAGCTTAAGGGCATATTTTTATAAAGGGCCGAAAATAGCAACCCAAAATTAACCGCTGCACACCGTGAGTGCTAAATAGCGTTATTGCCGTAATTTATTGTACCGGCCAGCGCCATGCCGCGATATTATCGGGCTGCGATGCCGGCGGTAAATTTTAAGTCCCTTCCTGGCGATACCTGCACTTAGTGCACTTACGCAATGCGCTAAGTACATATGCCGCAAGGGACGTAAATCTCTTCCGGCACCCTTTCCGCTACAGGTACGTGCATATCCACGCACTCCGCCACGGTCCCATGCGGTGTGGCGACCCCCTCCACCACCGCTTTCCAGCAGCCCCCCCCCCCCCCCCCTCCACAAGCCTTCTGCCTGCTGCTGGCGGAGAGAGGAAACGGAAGGCCTGCTGAGAGGGGTGGAGGCACCCTCTCCCTCTCTTTCTTCACCATCTACTGCAATGGCATCTGAGGTCCATGGCGCGAGGAGTGCACCTCTTTATATAGGTTTTTTTTGCAAGAAAACCCTAATCCGTTTCTGATTGGTCAATTTTTTGATGCTTGGATTACATGCACACCTACAGCAATTAAATCAACTATATCAATTTATTCCCAAACTTTGCCATACATTTTTTTTAGTAAAAAACTTTGGATGACCAGTGTTACCATAAATATAGTCCTAGGATGAACAATAAATGACCCCCCCCCCCTCTTTTTATCTATGCCATTTTAGGTAAGTTTGGCTTGTCGATAATCCTTACCTAGTATAATTTAATATAGTTCAATACAATTGATGAAGAGTCCAAAACATTTAAAATTGAGAGATGAATGTCCTTCATAGTGGATTTCATCTGATGTCTCATCATAGTAGAATTTGACTTCTCATATGTATTGAGGAAAATTAACATATCCAGTTGCATACATTATTGTTTTCCCGAACTAGAACTAAACTAAAATGTGCGGTATCCAATGGTATACAGGTCAGAAATCAACTGTGGAGGGATAATCTGAATGAAAACACAGTACAAACACTTAGATAAATGGTGAGAAATCCAGTTTTGGTGCTTTAGTTCATAGGTTGGAATATCACGTTTTACATTCAGTCGTGAATCACATACACTCCCCCTCTCGTTATGCTATGGCGCTGGAGACCAAAACATTTAAGTAAATGAGCTTTCCTCATGCCCTTTAAAAAATGCTTGCACACTTGATAGCTTTTCACCGATACCATCTCTATATCGCTATGGTCCAACTTATATTTGACAATGAATTGGAAAGTCTGTTTTTAAATTTCTGAGTGATCATCCCTACATATAGCAACATCCACATGGGCATTTTTAAAGCATATATAACTTATCTGTCTGACAATTAAAATAGTCTTACTTTATATTTACAATATATCTAGAATCCCAAACTCAGTTTTCCAAATCATTATTGTATTAGATAAACAATGACTGCAGGAAAAGTGCCTCATAATTTTATACCTCTCTTTGTAGTGCTTGTGTTGGCCCTCTTGAAAAGGCTCTGATAAGTAGAGAATGTCCGAACTTCGCAAAATACGTTCCGCTCGGATCCGCGATTTTCGAGAAAATTCGAAAATCCGCGAGCGGCCCATTAAAATGAAAATAACCGCAAATTATGAGAGTTTTTGCGTATTTTCGAAATTTTCGACATTATGGGGTTTCCGCTTAGTTTGCGAAAATTTACGAAAATACTAGAAAACTAGTAATTTGCGAAAAATATTTTTTTGTATTTTCGAAAATTTTTGATAATACGGGTGGGGGGGGAAAACCTCGTAATTTCGAAAATTTTTTCGAAAATACTAAAAAATCCGGAATCGGAAGTCGGAGGCGGAAAATCCGGCAAAATTGCCGTTCGCGAACACACAGATCCAATCCGCGGGGCGGATCCGGGTTGGGATTCCGAAACGCCATCCTACTGATAGTCTATCGCCTAGGTTCTTTGAACCTCCTGGTGGTGTAGATGGGTGCTAGTAATCAGAGGTTAGATCTTGTTTAGGATGTTCCAATTTTGTTTCATATAATATCTCACTTCCCATTGTTCTACATTATGTGTATTAATGAAACTGACCTAAGCTCACCGGTTGGTTAATTTTAATATTGAGTTAGGTCCTGCTCTTGAAATGTTTACTTTGCATATTTTTTTCTGCTTCTTATCAACCCTTAGGGTAACCTCACCTCAAAAATATGTGTTTTCAACTGCTTGCGTATTGAATCCTCACCGTGGTAATATTCCTTATATTCTTAGGAATAGACTTTTAGGAATGCTATTGTTAAATTATTATTTTTCTGTATAATTATTTTTTTTATTATCTGTCTAAGGGCTTGCCCTTATCCTTGTTTGTATACTCTGTATTTTTATGTACAGCACTGCGTCCAAGTGGCTTCTTTTATAACAAAATTATACATACATACATACATTTTTTGGAGTAGTCAATTTAAAGTTTATAGTGGTGTGGAAGGCATTACACTTGACTACTCCAAAACTCAAATCAACTTTCTGGACACCACAATGAAAATCAAGGGAACACCCTATTGACCTTTATATATACTGCAAACTGAGAGAATGCATTTTATCTAGGAATGACACTTCTAACCACCCCAAACACCCCAAAAAATGTATCATGTTTTCAGCCAGCGATACGTTACTATCATCTCTGGTTCAAACCCCAACAGAGAGAATAAACACTACAGCAACTCCGAGTTGAGTTCATTAAACAGATACAATCGCCAAAACAACGGACAGGAAATCCAAAGTACCATATCTATTCCCAGACACATAACTATTTAAATACCAACAGAAAAACACTAAACCGAGAGCCAGTGCTTCAGCTCCTGAATTTGAAACCCTACTTGTACACAACTCGCTGGGCAAAACAAACCATAAATGGCACCTAACCTGCCAACACAACCGTAGATGTGAAACCTGCGCACCACATCCCCACAACAGACCAGATATATCATGTATATGCCACATTGTAAACAATCATCAAATTAAGGATCATTCTCCTGTTAGGCGACCAGTATTAGCGGGTTGGCGCATGGTGGGGGCAAGCGGCCACATCAGGGATTAGAGGTTGCGAATGTCCCATTGTTTAGTTGGTGGATTCTGGAGCATAGGTGTCTATGATCCACCATTTACACACACTGGGTGCAAACTTGTATGTGCTAGGAACACTCACTGGGGATAACTTGTATGTACCAGTCACACTTCCTATTGGCAAACTTGTATGGGGAGCATTTTTTACATGGGTGTTTGTGTGTGTCATTTATACTATGTGGGATATTTTATTTTATGGGGGAATGTGTGTGATTTATACTCTGGAGGGAGATTTTGTTACATGGGTGGGTGTGTTTGTCATTTATAGAGATGGCCGAACTCAGGTGAGGAAGGGGGCACGTACCCCCCGAAACGTTGTGAGATGTTTGGTCTGTATTAAATAAAATTTACAATTTGGAGTGCCACCCATGCCTATTTGTGATTCCTGAAGTGAATATCCATTGATGGTTGGATTGTTTGGAGGAGTGAGCACCCACACTTGGTACGAGTGCAGAGGACACTATTGTTTCTTCGTGGGCAACATGCCCCCCTCTACATGGGCCCGTGGGCAGTAAGTCCCCCCCATACACATGGACCATGGGCAGCAAGTGTGGGCAACATGCCCCCCCTCTACATAGGGCCGGTGGGCAGTAAGTCCCCCCATACACATGGACCGTGGGCCGTAAGTGTGGGCAACATTCCCCCCTCTACAAGGGCCCGTGGGCAGTAAGTCCCCCCCATACACATGGACCATGGGCAGTAAGTGTGGGCAACATGCCCCCCCTCTACATAGGGCCAGTGGGCAGTAAGTACCCCCCATACACATGGACCATGGGCAGTAAGTGTGGGCAACATGCCCCCCCTCTACAAGGGCCCATGGGCAGTAAGTCACCCCAATACACATGGACCATGGGCAGTAAATGTGGGCAGTATGCCTCCCCTCTACATAGGGCCCATGGGCAGTAAGTCCCCCCCCCATACACTTGGACTGTGGGCAGTAAGTGTGGGCAACATGCCCCCCCTCTACATGGGCCCGTGGGCAGTAAGTCCCCCCATACAAATGGACCGTGGGCAGTAAGTGTGGGCAACATGCCCCCCCCCTCTACATAGGGCCCAGGCATTAAGATCCCCCCCATACACATGGACCCCTGGGTAGTAAGTGTGGGCAACTTGCCCCCCCTCTACAAGGGCCCGTGGCAGTAGGTGCCCT